>LR812520.1:6162764-6275264 GCA_903798195.1 Danio kyathit | reverse complement strand
CAAGAGAACCCAAACATTTTTAAAATTTTGTTGAAATTTTGTAGTTTGTACGTTTTTTCCCCAATATTTCGCATGAATTTAAATGTATTATCTTTCTATTTCTAAAGATGTTTGGTGATTAAAATATTATTTTAATAAATATATCCATTTGCTAAATCTGTTTTGCTCAAATGCACTAAAATACACTCACCAGTCACTTTATTAGGTACACCTTACTGAACCCTCTTTTGCCTTAATCCTTCATGGCATAGATTCAACAAGGTACTGGAAATATTCCTCAGAGATTTTGCTCCATATTGACATGATGGCATCACGCAGTTGCTGCAGATTTGTCGGCTGCACATCCATGATGTGAATCTCCCGTTCCACCACATCCCAAAGGTGCTCTATTGGATTGAGATCTGCTGACTGTGGAGGCCATTTGAGTATAGTGAACTCATTATCATGTTCAAGAAAGCAGTCTGAGATGATTCACGTTTTATGACACGGAGCATTATCTTGCTGAAAGTAGCCATCAGAAGATGGGTACACTGTGGTCATAAACGGATGGACATGGTCAGCAACAATACTCAGGTAGGCTGTGGTGTTGACACGATGCTCAATTGGTACTAATGGGCCCAAAGTGTGCCAAGAATATATCAACCACACCATTACACCACCACTACTAGCCTGAACTGCTGATACTAGGCAGGATGGATCCATGCTTTTATGTTGTTGACGCCAAATTCTGACCCGACCATCCGAATGTTGCAGCAGAAATCGAGCCTGATCAGACCAGGCAATGTTTTTCCAATCTTCTATTGTCCAATTTTGGTGAGCCTGTGTGAATTGTAGCCTCAGTTTTCTGTTCTTAGCTGACAGGAGTGGCACCCGGTGTGGTCTTCTGCTGCTGTAGCCCATCCGTCTCAAGGTTGGACGTGTAAGGGTCCATCTATTAGTCCTATGACAGAACTAACAGCATGGGTGAAGATTAAATGTGTGTAAGCCATTTTAGCAAATGTGAAAAGAAAAATTTTTATTTGTTAAAATTAATTTTAATTTGTTTCCAACTCTGAATTTAATCTGACTCCAATTTATAATAATTTAAATTTAGATTAATTTAATTCAAGCTGATCACCTAATAGGTTGTGATATTGGTCTAATTTAGATCGATTAACCTAATAAATCCTTATTTTAGTTAATGGTTCATTGTTTACCCGAAGTAGCTTAGAGTCAGTATGCCGGCCAGTTCCATCTGCTCACAGACAGATCCTCGCCAATTCTGGTTCTTACTGAGGCACGTGCCCCAGTAAATTGGGTCTAGCGACACCCCTGTTGGTGTCCATGTAAACATAGTCAATAAAAGCTTCACCTAGAGCCTTGCTTGATCAAGAGTTGATGTAAAGACCATTTTCCCTGGAGTGGAGCATCTGGCAAAGATCTTATCAAAGTCAAAACCCAAATTAACTGATATAAGGGAGATTGTAAAATATTACAGTGAAATTAGGACCACTTTACCAATCGCACAGAGACATTTAAAATGACACCAAATGTGAATATAGAGCATACCTGCCAACACTACCGTTTTTCCTGGGAGTCTCCCGTATTTCAGACCCGTCTCCCGTATTGTTCTGTCTCCTGGTAAACTCCCGGAATCCCACCCATCCGCCCCCGCTCCTCAGCATTTTCCTCAGTCCGGGCTGAAACCTGGTGCTTGTGCGCGTGCTCTTCCGGTCGCGCCCCTCCATCTCCCCAAATCTCTCACCCCTCCCGCTCCCCGCTCTTCAGTTCGCGCCAGTGTTGCCAACTTGGCGACTTTTCAGACCCCCCTAGCGACAATTTTGGAGATTTTTATAGACTGTCGTTTGTCCATTACTGTACCGTCCCTACTCTTCTCAATGAGCTGCGGGTGATGCCGGCGGCCCCTCCCCCGCCTCAGAGCACTGACAGGCGGCCCAGTCAGTCCTGGTACAGCAGCCTCTCCCACCTGCAGCCTGACAGCAGATCACCCCTCTGCGTACCGACGGCAAATGATTTAGCACCGGGAGTGTGAAGGTATTTCCCTTGTACAGTCAAACTGATCTGCTTCTCCTTTGTTTTAACAATTTAATTTGACCGTTTATTGTTCACAATCAGAGATGTTTTAAGAGAGTTTCAGAACTTGTCTGAGTATATTACGTCTGAAAGATTACTGCAAATTCAAACAGCAATAAATTTAGTTAAATTGACAAGCTTACATAAAGCGTAGTGCAAATAAATTACCCCATTTATTTACCATAGGCTGTTAAACAAACAGAAAAGGTGATGACGTCAGTAATATGCAAATTAGCGTATGACATAACCCCCCCCAATCTCCCGGAATTTCCAAACCAAATGTTGGCAGGTATGATATAGAGCCACAAGATACACCATATTAAAAACTTGGGCATTCTGTGTGGTATGTGAGTGTGCTGCTCTGGTGGAGAAGGTAAAGTCCAGGGCAAAGAGGGGGGTTCAGGAAGCATGATCGAGACAACCTGAACAACTGGTTTCCTAGCTGATCTTCTTCTCATATTAGAAAGTTTATTGTTTTAGTGCCTGACCATTCTCATGGTCTTGTCTCGTGTGGAGTTCCATAACAGTTCTCAGGGTTTAATATTATGGAGAGATATAGCCTTACAGATGCGTTGTGCATTCAGAGATGCTGTTCTGCAGACCTCGGTTGTAACAAGTGGTTATTTGAGTTATTGTTGCCTTTCTATCAACTGGAACCAGTGTCGCCATTCTCCTTTGGCATCAACAAGGCATTTGCGCCCACAGAACTGCCGGTCGCTGGATATTTACTCTTTTTCAGACCATTCTCTGTAAACCCTAGAGATGGTTGTGCATGAAAATCCCAGCAGATCAGCAGTTTCTGAGTTATTTGAGTATATTTCATAGAAGTTTTCTTAGTATAATGTGTTTTATTTTTGTATCTGTCACTTGTACAGCACTTTAGTCAACCCGGGTTGCTTTTTAATGTGTTTTATATTGAATGAATGAATTAATAAATGAATTAATGATTCAATAAATCAATTTAACTACGATCAGCCACAGCACAATATTCTTATTTTTATCAGCGGCAAGGGGTAAAGTTTTCAAAACCCAGAAAAAAAAACCCTGTTGTATAAAGAACAAGAAGTACCATTGGTTATTAACCCCCAGGGGTCGAAGACTGCGTATACGCGTTTTGACGTGTTTTCACATGAAAACTCAGAAAAAAACTTAAATGACACTTTCAGTTTTGATCATACAGATATGAGCAATACATCAATCGAATCTGTTAGGTGTCTAGTTTTTTTTGCGTACACTCACAATAACAACAAAAGTGTGTGCTTTTGCAAAATAAGGAAAATAAACAGTGAAGGCACTTTCTCCTCTCTCTCCGTGAACTGTTTTTACAAACGCGTCAGTAATATGCACTGAAACTCAGCAAAAACTAAACACACAGACATGAGACATATATCTATAGAAAGCTTGAAGTGTCTACTTTTAAACGCAGCGGTGCATGTTGAAAACAATTATTGCTTGATAAAGTAATCAGTATGAAACCAACGCTATGTCTAGGTTCTCTATCGGAGCTCATTATTTGTAATGCGACCACGCCCACGAGGCTTTGTTATTACAATCGTCCACGTGAGACTCACGCGACATGTAAACTGAGGTCAGAAAAAAAAAAACAGCGGAATCTTCACGAATACATGAGACATACACATGACAGACATACCTGCATAAAGCTTGGAGGGTGAACTTTCCAACTCATTTTGAAAGCAAATGTTGTCTCACTAGGTAATCCATACAATTCTCCCGGCAGAACGCGCATTACGCCGGTGTCATGAGAAATCGGGTCCCCCCTGACAATTGGGTCCGCCACTTCCGCCATTAATACAAACAATGACGTAGGCTGCCCACACGCCCACAGTGCGCTGGCTAGAACGTGACGCATGTTATACGTGTTATTAATTACATTTTTATTTATTTTACCGTAGTTGAACCTGTTAAAGTTTGGAAAAAGTTAACTAAGGCTGCAACTATTTGGGCAAAATAAATATAAAAGGTCTTAAAATATTATTTTGATTATTCTTGTGTTTTGTCATTATGTCAGAGTCATTCAGAAATTATTATTAAATGCTGGATTAATGCACAAGGAAGTTTTTTAACTGACTATAAGAAACTTAGCAAGTACATGTCAACTTACACTAATCCCAACTATGGCAAGTGTTCTGAATTGAATCATTTATTTTACCATTGTATTATTCAGCATGATATTTTTCTGTTTATTTTCGTCACGTTCATTAAAGGGACAGTTCATCCCAAAAAAGTCCATTTACTCCCACTCAAGTGGTTCTAAGTGTTTATGAATTTATTTCTTCTGCTGAACACGAAAGAAGAGATTTTGAAGAATGCTGGAAACCAGCAGCCATTGACATCATTCTTCAGGATAACTTCCTTTGTGTTCAACAGAAGAAAGGATCTTAAACTGGCTTGGAAGAACTGTCATTTTATTTGGGTGAACTATCCCTTTAATTTGTTTACCACCATTGTTTCTCTAATGTTTTGTATTTGTTTGTGTGTGTGTGTGTTAAGTTCTACAGGTGTTTCAGAGCTCTTCTCAACTGCGACAAACCACAACGAGGTTCCAGTCTGAAAAGTTCTTCAAAGACCAAAGCTTTTCGTCCCGGACGGCGCACGGACAACTTCACTTTTATGGTTGCTTCAGTGGGACCCAATCAGACAAACCCAGTGGAGGACGGCCCACCATCAGCAGATAACACCAAACCTGCAGTGCTCTCCCTCGTGGCCCATTATAACGGCTGAGAGTCATTCTCCTTCAGAAATGACAACACTTGAAGAAACTATTCACACTAAATGATGGAAATGCAGTGTGAGATTTGGATTTTTTTTTTACAGGCGAGTGGCATATAGATACTGTAAAAAATGGGAAATGAATTCTGAGGGAGGCTGATTTTTATTATTATTATTATTAAAGGGGACCTATTATGCAAAAATCACTTTTTTAAGGGGTTTAAACACAAATGTGTGGCGACAGTGTGTGAATATAAACAGCTTCAAATGGTAAAAATGAATGAATTATATATTTTTATAATCACACTTGATAAAAACAGTCTGCAGAAACACTTTGATTGACATTCTCCCTTTGTACGTGTCACTAGAGGAGGAAAGCCCCAGCCACTAGTGATGATCTCACTCACATTAGCATAAACAGTCCTGAGTGAGAAGCATCCATCATTAGTTCTCTTTTAAATCTGCCACTATGCTGACACATAGGCATTTGTAGCTCCGCCCTCCTCTGAAAAGAGCACAATCTCATTTGAATTTAAAGTGGCAGTCATCAAAACAGCACAATTAGGATCAACGCCTAAAAGAGGCAGTTTCAAAGAGTCATAAAACAATATTTGTGTCATATTTTGAGCTGAAACTTCACATGCACACTCTAGGGACATCAGAGACTTATTTTATATCTTGTAAAACAAGGCATAATAGGTCGCCTTTAAGTTTATTTTTGCGTTCCATATATGTCTATAGTAATGTGTAGCTATCCGCTCCTAATTTTGGAATTGTCCTCAGATTCTGTTGAGATGACTATTTTGTAGACCTGTCCAAAAGCCTGCAGAAAGAAAAACTCTTCAGTAAACAACTGTCCTTGAATGTCTTTTTAAAAAGGTTGCTCTTTTTGTAATAGTCCTAAACTGAAGATAATATTTTTAAAAATGCACTCTTTTTTAGTGTTAATATTAAAACAAAAGGGTTTTTCTACATGCGTATGCTTACTTTTCTGTTTTTAAAATGGCTTTTTTTCACCTTGTTAGTACTGTTACTGTTTGGTCTGTTCACAGTGAATGCAAGATTTAGTTTCACTTTTTATTTATAATTTATGATTGTATTATATTTCAATGTATGTCTAAATGCATTTTCCAGCACCTAAAAACGTAAGCATTAGATACTTCATGGTTTATTCTTCAGATGTGTTCAAATGTCATATTACACTCAAACAATGATGTTTGCTGTTTGTTCAAACAGCTTTTTTTTTTTTTAAATAAGCAGAAACAACACAATTCTTGAGGTGTTTTAGGGACAACTTAATTGTTTTATGTTCAAACTATGGAGCCAGACCAGTCTCAAAAATAATATATTTACAAAATGAAGTTCATACACAATCCACATTTACAGAATTGAATTCGCAAATTCAAAACAAATTTCATAAATATGCACAAATCCAATTCATAAATTCAAAACTCAATTCATATATATATACAGTATATATATGCAAATTGAATTCGTAAATTCAAAACACAATTCATAAATACACAAAACACAATTCTTAAATTCAAAACACAGTTAATAAATATGTTAATTCAATTCATAAATTTAAAACTCAATTAATAAATATCCATATTCAATTCGTAAATTCAAAACAATTCATAATTACACAAAACACAATTCATAAATTTAAAACACAATTCATAAATATGCAAATTTAATTCGTAAATTTAAAACACAATTCATAAAAAAAGGCAAATCTAATTTGTAAATTCAAAACACAATTCATGAATATGCAAATCCAGGTAACACTTTATTTTGATGGTCCATTAGAGTATCCTTCAACAGACATTTAACTGACTATAAGAAACTTGTACATGTCAACTTACACTAATCCTAACCCAAACCCCAACCTAAAAGTCTACTTATAATCTATTGAGAATTAGTTGGAATGTAGATGCAATGTAACTTAAATTTAACAACCAGACCATTAAAATAAAGTGTGACCCAAATCCAATTTGTAAATTCAAAACACAATTCATACAAATTCAATTAGTAAATTAAAAACCATTCATAATTACACAAAACACAATTCGTAAATTCAAAACACAAGTCATAAATATGCAAATGTAATTTGTAAATTTAAAACACAATTCATAAAATCAAAACAGAATTCATTCATTTATTCATTCATTTTCTTTTCGGCTTAGTCCCTTTATTAATCCAGGGTCGCCACAGCGGAATGAACTTATCCAGCAAGTTTTTACGCAGCGGATGCCCTTCCTGTCGCAGTTCGTACATTTAAAACACAATTCATAAATATGCTAATTCAATTAGTGAATTTAAAAAAAAGTTCTTGAATATGCAAATCAAATTCGTAAAATCAAAACACAGTTCAAAAATATGAAAATGCAATTTGTAAATTTAAAACAAAATTCATAAATAAACAAAACAATTCATAAATATGCAAATCCAATTCGTATATTCAATACACAGTTCATTTGGGGAAGTATTTATGATTTTTACTTCTGAATTTACATGTTGTGTTTTCAATTTACGAACTGGATTTGTGCATTTATGATCTGTGTTTTGAATTTACCAATTGTATTTTGTACATGTGAATTGTGTTGTGCATATAAGTTTTATTTTGCAAATGTATTATTTTTGAGACTGTTCTGGCTCCATACAATCAACTTAAAATTGGAAAAAAAACTAATAAGGTAACTTGTGTTGTCTAAACACAAACCGATTGTGTGGAATCCAGCATTTCTTACAGTGTATAAACTATATATACATGTTGTGTTTTGACAGCCTATAGTGATTGTGTTTCTGTGAATCATGATTTTTGAAACATACTGAACACTGAAAATGTTTTGTCCTTTTAAACGATTTTGAACTCATAACTATATGTCATGTATGGAATTAAGTCATATTTGCTTAACTGAGCTATAAGTAAAAGCAGCATTTTTGTTCAATATTTCTTATCTAATAATTAGACGTTTACTTAGCAATACTCTGTTTTGAGTACACTACCTGACAAAAGTTGTCGTCGATTCCAGTTGTAAGAGCAACAAATAATAACTTGACTTCTCGATCATTCTTGTTTCAATCATCCGTTAAACTGCATCCCAATCATCACAAATACTGCAGAAGACCTATTGGAACTTGCATGGAGTCAAGATTCTCACAGAAATCAGTCAAGTTTGGTGAAGGTGATTTGGGGTTACATTCAGTATGGGGGCGTGTGAGAGATCTGCAGAGTGGATGGCAACATCAACAGCCTGAGGTATCAAGACATTTGTGCTGCCCATTACATTACAAACCACAGGAGAGGGCAAATTCTTCAGCAGGATATCACTCCTTCTCATACTTCAGCCTCCACACCAAAGTTCCTGAACGTAAAGAAGGTCAAGGTGCTCCAGGATTGGTCAGCCCAGTCACTAGACATGAACATTATTGAGCATGTTTGGGGTAAGATGAAGGAGGCATTGAAGATAAATCCAAAGAATCTTGATGAACTCTGGGAGTCCTGCAAGAACGCTTTCTTTGCTATTCCAGATGACTTTATTAATCAGTGATTTGAGTCATTGCAGAGATGTATGGATGCAGTCCTCCAAGCTCATGGGAGTCAGACACAATATTCATTCTGTTTCCACTGCACCATGACTTTATATTCTATACTGGACATTATTTCTGTTAAGTGACAAGAGTTTTGTCTAAACAAAGTCAGATCTTTACTGTCCTAATTAAATAATTAAAAATCAAGTCATGATGATGTTTTATTTTGGTCAAATAAGCGTAATCTAGAGGCCTTTGCCTTTCATATAAGCCACTTCTGATACCAACTAATCAACTAGAAGTCAAGTTATCATTTGTTGTTTCTAAAACTTGGATAAGCGACAAGACTTTTGTCAGGTAGTGTACAATTTACTCTCATTTGTAGGTTTTACTTAATGTAGCGCTGAATTAAGCCATGTTTTTTAGTGTATGCATTACTAAAAAGCATTTACAGTACAGCTAACTACACATTAGCTTTAACATCCACAGTATTTGCAGAAAAGTGGCTAATTTGCATAAATTCGTACGAATTAATTTGTACAAAAATGTATCATTTTTAAAAGGAGGCGTGGCTTCAAACCACACCCCTAGACCCTACTGTCATCGGGGGATGAGCAAATCATAACAAAAGTTAAAATTAGTTAAGTTACACAAATTAGCCACTCAATCGCAATGCAGCGAGATTGTGTTGGTCATTTTGAACAGAAAATGATCCCAAGATGTCAAAAAACAGCATGTTAATCTGTGAAAAACTGGAGTGCAAATTCCACGTCTTAATTCCATTTCTGTTTAGTTCAGTTATGACTTTAGTCAGATTAAGGTAATCAAAAATCTGAATGCCTTCAAGCATTCACAATTCAAGTGAGCCATTTTAATCTAGATTAATTCCAAGATTACAGTGAGATTAATCTAGATTAAAAAAATTAATCTATGCCCACCTATAATATATATAATATATATACACACACACACACATGCATCATTATAATGGCATCGTGATAATCATGTTTATGGCAGATTTATGATAGGTTAAGTTGTCTCTGTAGTGTCAAGTTGTCATAACAACGACAAATACAGGTTGTGATGCATTTATGTCATCATTAAGTTGTCATCTTAAGCATTGTCATCTTTATATTTAATATGACAACTGAGCCGATCACACTTAATGACAGCTTTTATAAACATGTTTAAAAAAGACGTGTGTCATGTCATAACTGTTTCATGACAGTCTTATGAGCATCCCTTCAAGTAAAGTGTTACCATTTCCTTACACTCACTGGCCACTTTATTAGGTACACCTGTCCAACTGCTCTTAACGCAAATTTCTAATCAGCCAATCACATGGCAACAACTCAATGCATTTAGGCATGTAAACATGGGCAAGAAGATCTGCTGCAGTTCAAACCGACCATCAGAATGGGGAAAAAAGGTGATTTAAGTGACTTTGAACGTGGCATAGTTGTTGGTGCCAGACTGGCTGGTCTGAGTATTTCAGAAACTGCTGATCTACTGGGAATTTCACGCACAACCATCTCTAGGGTTTTTAGAGAATGGTCCGATAAAGAGAAAATATCAAGTGAGCGGCAGTTCTGTGGGCACAAATGCCTTGTTGATGCCAGAGGTCAGAGGAGAATGGCCAGACTGGTTTTAGCTGATAAAAAGGCAACAGTAACTCAAATAACCACTCGTTACAACTGAGGTCTGCAGAAGAGCATCTCTGAACGCACAACACGTCCAACCTTGAGACGGATGGGCTACAGCAGAAGAAGACCACACCGGTAGCCACTCCTGTCAGCTAAGAACAGGAAACTGAGGCTACAATTCACACAGGCTCACCAAAACTGGACAATAGAAGATTGGAAAAACGTTGCCTGGTCTGAAGAGTCTCGATTTCTGCTGCGACATTTGGATGGTAGGGTCAGAATTTGGTGTCAACAACATGAAAGCATGGATCCATCCTGCCTTGTATCAACGGTTCAGGCTGGTGGTGGTGGTGTAATGGTGTGGGGGATATTTTCTTGCCACACTTTCGGTCCGTTAGTACCAATTGAGCATCGTGTCAATGCCACAGCCTACCTGAGTATTGTTGTTGACCATGTCCATCCCTTTATGACCACAGATTACTCATCTTCTGATGGCTACTTCCAGCAAGATAACGCACCATGCCATAAAGCGCGAGTCATCTCAGACTGCTTTCTTGAACATGATAATGAGTTCATTGTTCTCAAATGACCTCCACCGTCACCAGATCTCAATCCAATAGAGTACCTTTGGGATGTGGTGGAATGGTAGATTCACATCATGGATGTGCAGCTGACAAATCTGCAGCAACTGCGTGATGCTTTCATGTCAATATGGAGCAAAATCTCTAAGGAATATTTCCAGTACCTTGTTGAATCTATGCCATGAAGGATTAGGGCAGTTCTAAAGGCAAAAGGAGGTCCAACCCGGTACTAGTAGTGGCCAGTAAGTGTATTTTGAATTTGTGTCCGAAGTTTTTTTGGAAATACATTTTTTAATGTAGAAATAAACTACAATAAATATTACTATTTATCCAGCCTGAGGGAACGTAACTACTTTACGTTTTATCAGTTTAGTGGCTAATTCGTATAAATTCATATGATTTTTTAAAGGAGGCATGGCACTAAACCCCACCCCTAAACCCAACCGTCATAGGGGATGAGCAAACTGTACTAAATTGAACGAATGAGATCATACGAATTAGTCACTAAATCAAAATATTACCAATAAGAGAGCCATACGTGAGATAGTGTTGATTTATTTTTTTACATTAGTATATTTTACATTAGCACTTTATATTGTAGCATACTTTAAACATGTTATTATTATTATTATTATTATTATTATTATTATTATATCTGATTCTTGATCAATGTGTAATATTTATTAGTTCTTTTGATTTCACTATAGGAATCTACTTCTGATTTTCCGACTTTAAAAGCTAGACATAATTGACAATTTTTTAATGTTAGACTTGAGATTCATGTTCTTGAGTAGAGTTAAAGCCTTTTCATTTAATTAACATATTAAATTAGTCACGCTTTCCAAACACATTCCCTTTCCAAGCGCACAAACACATCAGAAATTTAAGATGCTCTAGCACACAAGTTCAAGGCTTGTCAATGTTTTTGAAAGTAGGACGTTTGTAAAAGCTTGTTTAAGCGTTTTAATCAGCTCTGCGTCTACTTGTGCTCAGCGTAGGCTCATATAAATGAAATTAATTAGTCGTGCATGACTTTGTGCTTTCGTTCATTCACCCAGAAATTCTGTAGTCACATTTACTTTGGTATAATAATGCAGTAGTGACACATTTCTGAATGATGCAAATTACGCAGTGCACCAGTATTTTGCCTTGCTAATGCCAGTTTTCCTAAAAAAAAAAGGACTATAAAAATGTGCAAATCAGGTGCAAATGTTGTGAATTATCAGCTGTAGAGACTGTTAAAGATGGCTTTTCATCCAAATTCTTTCTGGAAGAAATGAAATATGTAAACATTTTAATTTATATTTAAAATGACAAACATTGCTCGCCCACAATGCCATATGAAGTTTGAAAACGGACTATTCTGAGCTTTGTGTTTGGTAATTTGATAAGTCATCGTTATTTGATTTGAAATGTATACTTTTACAATAGTTATCTTTGTAAAGTGTGTAAAATCTCAATCTGAAGTTGTTACATTTGAGATTGAACCCAGTTTGATCAATAAAGGTCTTTTGAAAACGTCTTTTTTTCCACATGATTTTTTTTTTATTTGTTGTCTTCCACAGCATAACCTCTGGCTTCTGTCAACAGTCTAGTGAGTTTCACTCATCCCTTAAATGTGGAGATGATTATGTGATTTGACAGAATGGTGGTTTCTAAGGAGGTTAAACTGTCAATCAAGCGTAATCTGTGCAAGACTTTACTATGTCAGAACTTAAAAATAAACTTAGACTTTGTGGTAAACTTCAAACTGTTCCCAAAAAAAGAGGACATGACTCAACTTTGTAAGTTTTCCATTTTATAAAAAAATAAAAAATAAAAAAAAAATACTAACATAGGCTTATTCGTAAAACGTAGCCCTATATACAGCTGAAGTTAGAATTATTAGCCCCCCTGTTTATTTGTTTCCCCAATTTCTGTTTAACGGAGAGCAGATTTTCTCAACACATTTCTAAACATAATAGTTTTATTAACTCATTTCTAATAACTGATTTATTTTATCTTTGTCATGATGACAGTAAATAATATTTTACTAGATATTTTTCAAGACACTTCTATACAGCTTAAAGTGACATTTAAAGGCTTAACTAGGTTCATTAGTTTAACTAGGCAGGTTAGGGCAATTAGGCAAGTTATTGTATAATGATGGTTTGTTCTGTAGACTATCGAAAAAAAAAATAGCTTAAAGGGGCTTATAATTTTGACCCTAAAACGGTGTTTAAAAAAATAAAAACAGCTTTTATTCTAGCCAAAATAAAACAAATAAGACTTTCTCCAGAAGAAAAAATATTATCAGACATACTGTGAAAATTTCCTTGCTCTGTTAAACATAATTTGGGAAATATTTAAAAAAGAAAAAAAATTCAGAGGGGGCTAATAATTCTGACTTCAACTGCACATTTCTGGAGATTGCGAATTACATAGCCAGAAGTACGTATGGGTGCTTTAAAACGAACACTGCTGGGCGGTATGATTCTCTTCCTTTTAGCGCTTACCGGCTGACCACTGTTTGAACAGCAAGGTTATAATAAATTTTGGATTTTTCATAAGTTTTAGTTTTTATTTTGTTTTTGTTTTAAGATTCAGTTCGTTTGAATGGGTTTTTAGAGGCAGATTTATTCATTTTTATTAGTTTCTATATTTTGAAATTGCTTAGATTTAGTTTAGTTTTAATAGTTTTGGTGTTAGTTTTAGTTTTTATTTGTTGTTTTTTTCGTAAATTAAGATATTTGTTAGGTGCAAGATTTAAAATCATCAGAATAAATATTAAAAAGTAGGTAGTGCTGTCGCCTCACAGCAAGAAGGTCATTGGTTTAAGCCTCGGCTGGGTCAGTTGGTATTTCTGTGTGGTGTTTGCATGTTCTCCCTGCGTTCGCGTGGGTTTCCTCCAGGTGCTCCGGTTTCCCCCACAAGTCCAAAGACATGCAGTACAGGTGAATTGGGTAGGCTAAATTGTCCGTAGTGTATGTTTGTGAATGAGTGTGTGTGGATGTTTCCTAGAGATGGGTTGCAGCTGGAAGGGCATCTGCTGCGTAAAACATGCTGGATAAGCTGGCGGTTCATTCCGCTGTGGCAACCCCAGATTAATAAAGGGACTAAGCCGAAAAGAAAATGAATGAAAGAATGAACAGTGTGAACACAAACTAGCCAAGAAGGTGGCCAGGGGGGACAATCAAACTTGTGTTCGGTCTAGGAAATTGGACCGCAATTGGAAAGTGTGAAAGCCCCCTTAAAGACATTCAAGGTTTCACACTTACTGTAGATATTGCTTGACGCTATTAGCAGGTTTGGCATGCTGTCCCGGGAGAGAACCCTGAGCTCGGAGATAATTGAGCCCAGGGCTCCCGCCTGGTCGATTGAGCATGTAAGGGAAGTACGAGATCAGGTAGTTCTCGAGAGCTCCCCGTGGTAAAGGAAGAAAGGGGGAGAAGGGGTGGATGGGGGGTTTCTTCGGAAAACGAAGATAAGGGAGTAATTTATTTGCTAGGCTACTTATAGTGAGTTTGGATTAATCTGATTGGCTAATTAATGATTGTAGATGAGAGACCAGCTGCGGTCAATCATATCACGTGCTCCTCTCAAAATTAGTTTGTCATTTTATTCTATCTTTATGTGTTCGTGTTTTATTCCCACTTTAATACAGGTACAGTAGCTTTAATCAAAAATGCAACATTTTTGACAAAAAAAAAAACAGAAAATGCATTTTTCAAGATATATAGTATAACACAAACACACACACACACACACACACACACACACACACACACACACACACACACACACACACACACACACACACACACACACACACACACACACACACACACACACACACAGAAACCCACATTTTTGTTATTTCAGCAATGGCAGGGAAAGAGTTACAGTTTTTTCTGAATGCTTAAACTCTAACCGAGATTCTTATAGCACAATTTATAAAACTATTAATTATTATAGCAAAACCACTCACTGAGTTTGCAAAATTAAAAGCACAAACACAGCTTTGCACTAAGTTTGCAATTTTGTAACGCACACTTTTCAAAATTGTAGGTACAATCCACTGCACAGCACTCTTTTTGCAGAACTGTAAACACAACTCACTGCTTTACACTGAATTTCCAAATGATCAACACACTCCTAGCAAAGCTATACACATGTATGGCTATTATTTACACTATTTTGCCAACTGTCTGGCACACGGTCACATGTGAAAACTGATTTTGATAATTAGTTCACTTTGCAATCAGATACTTTCCCCGGTGCCTTGGACTAGAGGACATTGCATGTGATGTAGATGAAATTTTGTGGCCGGACCCAGAGAGACGACACGATGTAGTCTGATTTATTTTTTTCTCTGTGAAATTACTATTTTGTGTTTTGATTTGGAAAAACTCTTGTGTTTGTTTTGATGTGTGTAAATAAACACCAGTACTTGAAGTTTGCATCCCTGTATGTTTACAGAACAATGAGAAAGGTATGACCTCAAACTGACATAGCCTAGCTTGTGCTCAGAGAAGGCAAAAGCCAGACGTTTTTCTTTATTTTCTTTATAATTTGTTCATATTTGCCTTTCAAAAACACAACAATTTAGGCCAAACACAATTCAAACATTATCTTGCACACACTGACTGAGACATGTCATACAGTGAATCAAATATAAAGCCATAAAATTACACACTCAAAAACAAAACAAACAAACATACAAATAAACCAACAACAAAAAATATATATACAGTTTTTTCTGAATGCTTAAGCACATTTTTTGTAACTATTGGCTATTTTTGCAAAACTCTACACACAAATAAGAAAACCCTTCACCAAATCAGCAAAACAGTTTAGTTCTCTTGCAAAAGCTGATAAACCTTGCTAAACTCTTCAAACCATCGTAAAAATGGTATTTTTGTATCAAACATTTAACACAGGCCATCACAATAATAAGCACACAATGCTCCAACTACACACTGATGGAATGAATAAAAACTACATCTGGCTTTTGCTTTGAAAACAGCTCCTACTAAACTACTAAGATAAACAATTGTATGATTTGTTTCAAGAATATGGTTTTATTTAACCCCTTACAGAGTTTCTATTTGATGTCTGCACGGTATGTTGTCCTTTTTTGTTATTTTTTTTTTGTTTTTTTTTTGTTGTTTGTTGGTTTATTTGTATGTTTTGTGTAATTTATGGCTTTATATTTGATTCACTGTATGACATGTCTCAGTCAGTGTGTGCAAGATTATGTTTGGCCTAAATTGTTATGTTTTTGAAAGGCAAAAAAAAACATCTGGCTTTTGCCTTCTCTGAGTACAAACTAGGCTATGTCAGTTTGAGGTCATACCTTTTCTCATAGTTTTGCAAACATACAGGGATGCAAACTTTAAGTACTGGTGTTTATTTACAAACATCAAAACAAGCACAAGTGTTTTTCCAAATCAAAACACAAAATAGTAATTTCACTGAGAAAAAAAATAAATCAGACTACATCGTGTCGTCTCTCTGGGTCCGGCCACAAAATTTCATCTACATCACATGCAATGTCCTCTAGTCCAAGGCACCGGGGAAAGTATCTGATTGCAAAGTGAACTAATTATCTAAATCAGTTTTGACATGTGACAGTGTGCCAGACAGTTGGCAAAATAGTGTAAATAATAGCCACACATGTGTATAGTTTTGCTAGGAGTGTGTTGATCATTTGGAAATTCAGTGTAAAGCAGTGAGTTGTGTTTACAGTTCTGCAAAAAGAGTGCTGTGCAGTGGATTGTACCTATAATTTTGCAAAGTGTGTGTTACAAAATTGCAAACTTAGTGCAAAGCAGTGTTTGTGCTTTTAATTTTGCAAACTCAGTGAGTGGTTTTGCTATAAGAATTAATCGTTTTATAAATTGTGCTATAAGAATCTCGGTTAGAGTTTAAGCATTCAGAAAAAACTGTAAAATAACTTGACAAAAAAAGAACAACATAACGTGCAGACATCAAATAGAAACTCTGTAAGGGGTTAAATAAAGGCATATTCTTGAAACAAATCATATAACTGTTTAGTCTTCTCACTCTTCATTATTTTTTAAAGCTTCCACATTGGCGGCAAACTCCTTTTTAAAGATCAGTTGAGGAGCTGTTTTTAAAGCAAAAGCCAGATGTAGTTTTTATTCATTCATCAGTGTGTAGTTGGAGCATTGTGTGCTTATTATTGTGATGGCTTGTGTTTAATGTTTGACACAAAAATACCATTTTTACGAAGGTTTGAAGAGTTTAGCAAGGTTTATCAGCTTTTGCAAGAGAACTAAACTGTTTTGCAGATTTGGTGAAGGGTTTTCTTATTGGTGTGTAGAGTTTTGCAAAAATAGCCAATAGTTACAAAAAATGTGCTTAAGCATTCATAAAAAACTGTAAAATAAATTCAACTGATTAACATTCACTAAAACGGTAAGAGGATACTGTTGCTCTTTCTCAGTTGGAGGTGGCTGGAAAACAAGACATAAGCATGTTTTATAAAAGTTGTATTCTCCGCTGGCAAAGATGAAGTGCAGTCTGTCTCGGTGATAAATGGACTCGGTGATGAAAAGCCTCAGTGAGACACACAGAAGAAATTCTGGACCATAATTGGGCCATAATTTTTTCTCACTTCATCCCTTCTGGGAATGTCATGGAGTCCTAATAAACTGAACCCTGAAACTATAAGTAAACTAAATAAAGTAAAGGATGCAGACACACTCCACAAATCTGTGAAATAAACTATGGCTCTGAAATGCCTGCACTAAATATTGTAACCAACTAACAAACTAACTACACACACAAAATAAATAAAAGCAATCTTTGTTAGTTGGCTAGTCTTTGTTAGTTGGCTAGTTAGCTACACTGTAAGATAATATCCATAAATTAGCAGCTTTCCGTATTTTATGATTCATGTTTTTACATTTCCCCATTAAATAATTTATGCTTCTGAATTGCATTATGGGACCTAGATCTTTGTTTTAACAACTTTTAACCTTGAAAAGTTGGATAAAGTGACTTTTATTAATATTTTAATAGTTTAAGGTGATATATTGTCTGGGTTGGTGTAGTATATTACCACACAAAACCCTTACTTTTAAGCTGCCAGTACATTTCTGTTATCCTACAGACTAATTATGGTGGCTTGAGAAGCCAACTTCACTACATGAAAGTGTATGTGACAAATAAAGGCTTGATTGATTGATTGATTGATTGATTGATTGATAACTCATAAAGAGAATAAGCCCAAAACTGTTAGACCATGCGCCAGGGCGCAAACCGTATTTTTCCGTCTTCGAATAGCTAAAGTGGGTTTATACATGCTCTTAATACCTTTGCGCCATATGCTTTAGACTTTGCGCCTAGATCGTTAAAATACGGTGGCTCAATGGTTAGCACTATCGCCTCACAGCAAGAAGGTCACCTCAAGAAAGAGGGTTCGAATTCTGGCTGGGTCAATTGGCATTTCTGTGTGGAGCTTGCATGTTCTTCTCGTGTTGGCGTGGGTTTCCTCCGGATGCTCCGGTTTCCCCTACAATCCAAAGACCTGCACTATAGGTGAATTGAACTAAATTGGCTGTAGTGTATGAGTGTGTGAATGAGTGTGTATGGATGTTTCCCAATACTGGGTTGTGGCTGGAAGCGTATCTGCAGCATAAAACATATGCTGGAATAGTTGGTGGTTCATTCTGCTGTGGCGACTTCTGAAACAGAGACTAAGCCAAAGGAAAATAAAGCAATGAATGAGTTATCTGTTTTTGCAAATAAACTCTTCATATAAAAAGTTGGACTGTTTTTCAGGATAGCACACAAGAGAAGGTAAGTCAGTGTTCGAACAGGATTTATTGAAAAGCACAGGTAAATGAGAAACTGGAGACTTCACTGATGGATGTCTTGTTTTGCAGGAAATTGTCAGGAGAAAAGTATGATGAAGATGCATGCACCTTTTCAACTGAAGTATCACAGGTAAAAAAAAAAGAAAAGGCAAAGATATCTTAACTGAGTTGGAGAATGTTTGGTTTGCTGAAGACTTTCTCACATTGAAACATGCTCAGGAGAACACACAAGGCATAGGTGCATTGGAGACTCAATGCTGGAGACTGCAGATAAACTTACAAGCTATGCAGAAGGTAACTAGGGGGTAAGAAGTTTTTTTTCCCTAGCTGGAAGCTAGAAGCAGACTTAGGCCCCGTTTACACTAATGCGTTTTTGTTTTAAAACGACGAGTTAGATCAAAAACGATCCGCGTCCACACTAGCGTTTCATCTAGCGTTTCTAAACATATCTCCGTCCACACCACTCCACCAAAAACGTATATCATGTGACCATTCGTGCCCTCTGGGCATGCGAGTTCAAGTATAAACAGGAAGCATGTGTCTCGCTCGCTGGTTGAACGATGAACGCGAGCGATTAGCGAGTTCTCGAACAATAGCTTGCCTCTTGCGAATATATGCAGCTGCTGTAGTAAAAAAGGCAGAGTTTAACTGCACAATGGCGCCTAAAACGGACAATAGTGCAAACAACGCTCCCATTTCTGTGTCAATGTTGTTGTTTACAGTGACGGCTGGTCTGCCGTCTTCCGGTAGCGTTATAGTCATGTGATAGGGGCTTGACAAGTAAGGGAAGGATACGCAATGACCCAAAAGCCCCAATCAGGTAGCGAATCTCAGCAGCCCCGCCTCCGTTTTCAGATGTCTCCGTTTTCCCCCATCCACACTGAGACGGAGCAGCAGCGTTTTAGAATGAAAACGACCTCTCCAGCGTTTTCAAAACGCTCCGTTTTCGAGGCTCGAAAACTCCGGCGTAGTGTGGACGGATGGCGCAACCGTAGCAAAACTTATGCGTTTTAAAACGAAAACGCATTAGTGTAAACGGGGCCTAAGTGATAGTGTGTGTGTGTGTGTGTGTGTGTGTGTGTGTGTGTGTGTGTGTGTGTGTGTGTGTGTGTGTGTGTGTGTGTGTGTGTGTGTGTGTGTGTGTGCAGGGAATAATTGTTGGCTTGATTAGTGAAGTGTACTTTAAAAGCTTTGGTTGTATCCTCTTAATCGCCCCTTATACCCTTAAAAGGGGACCTATTATTTAGATGTACAATAAGTCTCTAGAGTGTCCCTAGAGTGCGTATGTGAAGTTTTAGCTTAAAATACCCCACAAATAATGTTTTATAACTCTTTGAAGCTGACCCTTTTAGGCTTTGATCTTAATTGTGCTGTTTTGGTGACTGTCGCTTTAAATTCAAATGAGATTGTGCTCTTTTCAGAAGAGGGCGGAGCTACAAATGACTATGTGTCAGCATAGTGGCAGATTCAAAACTAATGGCGGATAGCTGCTTCTCACTCAGGGCTGTCTATGCTAATGAGGTACAGATTGTCAATAATGGGTGGGGCTTTCCCCCTCTGATGACACGTACAAAAGGAGAATGTCAATCAAAATGTTTCTGCAGACTGTTTTTATCAAATGTGATTATAAAAAAATAGATTTGTTTTACATGGAGGCCATTTTATGATTGTCTGTGTTTCTTCAGCTGTTTTCTTTCTCCAAATAGGATTTCACTGCATTTTTTTAAATTACTCTAATTTAGAAAGTTAATCAGGTTTCAATATATTTTTTAAGTTGATGTTTTAAGTCAGGTTAATTAATGGACGTTAAATTCATTTTTAACAATAAGAGATCTCATACAGCCTCTATAATATTCAGGTCTGGACCCTGTGGAGGCCATTACTGTCTGTGTTTTATCAGCTGTTTTCTTTCTCCAAATTGAATTTCACTTTATTTTTTTTTATGTTACTCTAACTTAATTTAGAAAGTTAGGGCTTACTCACACTATGCTATCCGAACCGTGCCCAGGCCCGTTTCCCGGATCGTTTGAGAAGTGTGAGTGCTCTGAATCGGGCTCAGGCACGGTACACTTGGGCGGCCCTGGTCCGGTTGGAAGAGGTGGGCCAGAGTGCGGTTCACTTGGGCTCAGGCGCGGTACGCTTACAGTGTGAGTGCAAGCTTGCCCAAGCCCGAAACTGAAAGCGAGACGTGACTTTTAAGGGACTGTTTCATATGGATTAATTAATCATTCGTACTGTTTAATGAACACAAACTGTGCACGAGGACTTTATGATTGTTTATGAGCGTCAAAAGTGGCTGATCTGTTTGGCGAAATATTTGACTGCGTGTCACCGCATATCAAACGACTTAAACGATATAACTAAAGAAATCTCCACAGTGCTGAGCGAGAGCGCTTCCTAAACTGAACAGCGCGTCATCGATGACGTAACCATGCCCAGGCCCGAATGTAATGTGAGTAGGGCCGTCGGGAGAGACAGGAGGGGGGATAAGCGTGCTTTGGCCCAGTTCAACGCAACTGTACATAGTGTGAGTACGCCCTTAATCAGGTTTCAACTTTTTTTAAGTTAAACTAATTTTAACTTGATCTTTTTAAGTCAGGTTAAGTTGAAATTACTTGTAAAGATAAGAGATCTCATACAGCCTCTCTAATATTCAGGTCTGCACACTGTGGAGGCCATTTCATGACAGTGTTTCTTTAGCTGCTTTCTTTCTCTAAATAGGATTTCACTGTATTTTTTAAGTTACTCTAACTTAATTTAGAAAGTTAATCAGGTTTTAACATTTTTTTTTTAAGCTAAACAAATTTTTACTTGATGTTTTATGTTAGCTTAATTAACAGAAATTAAATTCACTTGTAAAGATACGAGATCTCATACAGCCTCTATAATATTCAGGTCGGGACACTGTGGAGGCCATTTCTGTCTGTGTTTCATCAGCTGTTTTTTTTTTTTCTCCAAAAAGGATTTCACTGCGGGGTTTTTTTTTACGTTACTCTAACTTAAAAAAATATATGTTGAAACCTGATTAACTTTCTAAATTAAGTTAGAGTATTATAAAAAATACAGTGAAATCCTATTTAGAGAAAGAAAACAGCTAAAGAAACACTGTCATGAAATGGCCTCCACAGTGTCCAGACCTGAATATTATAGAGGCTGTATGAGATCTCTTGTTGTTAAAAGTTAATTTAACTTCCATTAATTAAGCTGACTCAAAACATCAAGTTAAATTTTTTTACGTTACGCTAGCTTAATATAGAAAATTAATCAGGTATTAACTTATTTTTTTTAAGTCAGCTTAATTAATGGAAGTTAAATTGGTAACACTTTATTTTGATGGTCCATTTGAGCATTAGTAGACTGTCTACTTAATATCTGTTGACACTGACATTTAACAGTCCTTCAACAGACATTTAACTGACTATAAGAAACTTTGCAAATACATGTCAACTTACACTAACCCTAACCCCAACCCCAACCCTAACCCCAACCGAACAGTCTACTTATAATCTAATGAGAATTAGTTGCAATGTAACTTAAATTCAACAAACGGACCGTCAAAATAAAGTGTGACCGTTAAATTCACTTGTAAAGATAAATTGGTTCAACTTAGAAACTGAAGTACATATTTTTACAATGTATAGATGCAGAGTGAATATCTGAGTTAAAAATAAAAACCTTTAAATTTATTTTAAAAAAAAATAGTCAGTTTAGTACATGAAGTGCAAATTAATGTCCCTTTCTGTTTCTTGTCTCATATTGAAATTTAATAGCATGTGGTCACACCAAAGCGGTTTTTGAAAAAAGTGAAGATGATAGACACGCAATAGCACGCTTCAGAAGTGACAGATCATTTATAAACCAGAACCACCAACAGGGGTTTTCAGCCATACTCCAGTATTTATCTGTGACACTTGTTATTTGGATTCTGTCATACAGCAGAATAATGATTTGTCCTACTGCTAATAACACACTCCTCTGCTAGGTATATAATTACTGTCTGCAATTCTTTACTGAGTGGGGGAAAAAACTCACTCTTAACATCTAACAGCTCCACCCATTTCTTCCTTTTTTGTGCTAAAGAAGAAAGAAGGATATATACAGTTGAAGTAAAAAAAATTAAAAAATAAAAATAAAAATAAAATAAAAAAAATAAATATATATATATATATATATATATATATATATATATATATATATATATATATATATATATATATATATATATATATATATATATATATATATATATATATATATACAGTACTGTGCTTAGTCCATCACCAGCTTTGGTAGCCTAAGAGTTTTGCACAGATCTATCTATCTAGAATGGTATGGAGCAAGTGTATGGAGCCAGATCAGTCTCAAAAATAATAATACATTTGCAAAAAAAAACACATACATGCACAGCACAAAACATATATTCATTACATGCAGAAATCCAATTCAAAAATGTAAAAATTAAAATTATAAATACTTCCCCAAATGAACTGTGTTTTGAGTTTATGAATAGGAATTGCATATTTATGAATTGTTTTAAATTTACGAATTTAATTTGGATTTTTATTAATTGTGTATTGAACTCACAAATTGTGTTTTGTGTATTTATAAATTTGTGTTTTGAATTTATGCATTCAATTAGCATAATTATAAATTGTGTTTTGAATTTATGAATTGGATTTGCATATTTATGAATTGTATTTGATTTTATGAATTGTATTTGCATATTGTTGTGAATTTATGAATTGTGTTTTGTCTATTTTTGAATTGTGTTTTGTCTATTTATGAATTGTGTTTTGTCTATTTTTGAATTGTGTTTTGTCTATTTATGAATTGTGTTTTGTCTATTTTTGAATTGTGTTTTGTCTATTTATGAATTGTGTTTTGAATTTACAAATTAGATTTACGTATTTATTAATTGAGTTTACCAATTGAATTAGCATATTAATTGTTTTGAATTTACGAATTGTGTCTTGAATTTACAAATTGAATTTGCGAATTCATGAATTGTGTTTAATTTACGAATTGAATTAGTATATTTATGAATTGTGTTTTGAATTTATAAATTAGATTTGCATATTTATGATTTGTGTTTTGTATTTATGAATTAGATTTGCGAAGTTATGAATTGTGTTTTGTGTATTTATGAATTGTGTTTTTAATTAAGAATTGAATTAGCATATTCATGAATTGTGTTTTGAATTAAGGATATGTGTTTGCATGTTTATGAATTGTTTTGAAAGGGACTAAGCCGAAAAGAACATGAATGAATGAATGAATGAATGGTTTTGAATTTACAAATTTAATTTGCATATTTATGAATTGAGTTTTAAATGAATGAATTGTGTTGTGTTTTAAATTTACGAATTGGATTTGTGTATTTACGAATTGTGTTTTGAATTTCCGAATTGAATTTGCATATTTATGAACTGAGTTTTAAATTTATGAATTGTGTTTTGTATTTTGAATTTACGAACTGGATTTGCATATTTATGAATTGTGTTTTACATTTGCGATTTCGATTCTGTAAATGCGAATTGTGTATGAATTTGTAAATGTATTATTTTTTAGACTAATCTGACTCTATACAAGTGCAAAATCATTGCTTTTGGTTGAACTATACATTTAAGAAACAAACAGAAAATATGGGAAATATGTACACAATATTCAGGCCAAAAATCTTTTTGGAATCAAAGAACTAGCATAAAAAAAAAGTGTTTACCATGATCTTTTTAGCACCTATTTTTTTCTGTGTTATTTAATATCAATCAGCATTTCTAAGAGTTCTTCCTTAGATTTATCATGTTCTGTCTTTATTTTTCTCTTCAGGTGGATCTCATACAGCCTATAATCTTTGTTTCATCAGCTGGTTTTCTCTCCAGATATGCTTTCATTACATCAGCAATGTGTTCATTATCATGCTGAAAAATAAAACTATTACAAGTAAGGTGCTTTCTAGTAGGAATTACACGACAAATTAAAACCTGTCTTTACTTTTCAGCATTCACAATCCCAACAATTCAGGCAATATTGACAACAGCTCTGGCAGAAATGCAGATCAAACCAAGACAGAAACTCCAAAACACCTTTTCATTTATTCTTTCATCTTTTTCTTACTCTTTCTTTTGTATGTCTTAAACAATTAGACCTCAAAAATTCACGTAGAACCTGTATTTTCCCGTTGTATTTTAATAAAAAGAATGAGAAGTAATAAATAATGTCATTATACCCTCACTAAAACAGCAAATGTAACTGGGAGCCGACTAAAACTTTTGCATAGTACTATATAGAGGTGTGAAAAAGTATTTGCCCCCTATATTTCTTTCTTTCTTTTTTTTTTTTTGCACACTTTAATGTTCAAACAAATGTAAATATGTGTCAAAGATAACACAAATAAGCACATCATGCAGATTTGAAATGAAGGTAAGGGAAAACAAAATACACAACAAAAAATATATATATTTAGGAAGCTGCAACTTTCAGATATCAAATCTCAGAATGCATTGTGATTCTGTATGGTTACACCATGTCAAAACTTTCATTTATTAGTAATCAGCTCTCCCTGTGAAGCAAGACCTAAGGCACCTTGTAACATTGCGGACCTGACAGAAGAAAGCGAGAAACACAGAAGTGATGCAGAACACGTGTACAATGGTGCTGTGTATTCCAGCAAAGCAGGAACGCGCTGTTGTGCGGTGGGTCTGGAGACACTTGGCTTTAATCCCGGTCTGGGACGAGAGCCAGGAGTAGAAAGATGAATTTTAGACAGATACTGACAGCTCAACGGGTCATTTATTAATTCCACACCTACCAGATGTCTAGTGTAAATGGGTAAGTTATAATTACAATAAAGCGAATGAACTCGAGGGTAATATGTGCATATACAGTTGAGGTCAGAATTATTAGCCCTCCTGTGAATTTTTTGAATTTCCCAAATGATGTTTAACAAAGCAAGGAATTTTTCACAGTATTTTCTATAATATTTTTTCTTTCTGGAAAAAGTCTTATTTGCTTTATTTCGGCTAGAATAAAAGCAGTGTTTAATTAAAAAAAAAACATTTTAAGGTCAATATTATTAGCCCCCTTAAGCAATATTTTTTCGATTGTCTACAAAACAAACCACAGTTACACAATGAAATGAAATTAAAAATGTCCACCAAGTCCAACAAATCATAGACAAAAAAAATTAAAGGTGCAGTAGGTGATCTGCCTAAATGCTAAGCAGTTAGCATAATACTGTATCTTTCAAATACAATCCCTCCCATGTCCCATGCCTCCTGAAATCAAGAACACGCACCTTAAAGATGACAGCAGACAACCGACTAGATCATGTCATTTGCCAGTTAGAAAACTTTATAGTACTTTAAAATTTTTTATAATCACCAGCGATCTAATTCTGGCAGACTGCATAGAACTCCAAATCCACCATTATATGGACTACAAGATCCTGTCATGCACCATGCACACGCACACCTGTTCCTGATCCCGTTTGATTACTTTCACACAGCTGAAGCAGCTCAAAGACTGATTAGTTGGACTATTTATACAGCACACTAGCACACAGAATTGTTCATATAACAGTCTTGTTATACTGAAATGTGAACATTACCTTGCGTTTGCCTTGTTCTTTCCGGTTTTGACCCTCGCCTTGTTTGTTTGTTTGTTTGTTTGTTTGTTTGTTTACATTTTATGCTGCCTGCCTTTTGACCATCTGTCTGTTATATGACCACGACACTGGAATTGCCTGTATACTAGTGATGCGCGGATGGCGGTTAAATCCGCGGGCGCTGCGGATAATCCGCGGGTCGCGCGGGTCGGGTAATAAAAAAATACATTATGATTAATTGCGGGTGGGTCGCGGGTGGATGTAGCGGGTCATAGCAGTTGACCAGCAAAAAAGCAGAGAGTGGACTTCGCAGAATGTGAAGATGAGAGACGCCCAAAATAATGGATGAAGTGCAAGAGTACTGTGCTAACTTCAGTTAGAGGAGTCATCAGAGGAAAATCTGCTATCGTTCTGGGAGAAACAAGATCGCTTATTTACCATTTACACGACTGCAGCGCCTTGCAAGGAGAAGCGTGTGCATTCCTGCAACAAGCGGTTCGCGCGAACGCTCATTTAGTGCAGCCAGCCGTGTTTTGGAGGCGAGGCGGAATCGCCCGAATCCAGGCACAGTAGATGCTATTCTGTTTTTGCACAGTGTTAAGAAAAGCGCCAAGTACACACAACATAACTGCTGTTTAGGCTGAAGGGACGCCGTTTTTGTTCTCTTTTTCCTGTATATGTAAAAGCTGAATCTGCTGTTAATAACGAACGATCCACTGTGCAAGTTGCAAGAGAGGGGAAATAGTGTGGCCGCTTGCCTGCTTTTACGGGAGTTGTAGTCCATAGCGAGGGGCATTGTGGGTAGTGTAGTTCGACACGCATGCTGTGAGATGTGAGCTCTCGCTTTGTGCTGTGCGTGCGGTGAATTAGAGAGAGAAAGTTTTATCCGGTTTTGTTTTATGTTTACTTCAGTAATTCCACCCGGGAGCTGTTTTGCACTGTGAACCTGAAAACACTGAAATAAGTAAAAGAAGGGCATGCATCGAGTACTTTTGTCCGTCTCATCATTTGCTCGAGCATGAATTAACGAGATGTTACTCTGCCGCCGGACATTGCGGAGAAAGTTACACCTATCATCATGCTTAAAATAAAGAATTAGAATTATTAAAGTGGCGATCGGGCGCGGGTCGGGTGCGGATATATATATCAGATGAAATAATATGTGCGGGCGGGTGGCGGGTGGATGATTAGAATGAAGGAGCGGATTCGGGTGACATTTGAGCTGATCAGCGCATCTCTACTGTATACACCTGTTTGCTCCTGTGTTGACTGTGGCTTGCCTGCCCATTCTCTGTGTGATAAACCCTGCATTTTCATCCGCACTCCCTTGTCAGTGTCCCATTCACATTACAATAATACTACAATTCCAAATGAAAAACTGTATTATATCTAGCATGTTTACAGTTGTGTAGCAAGTAAAACTTGTCATAATGTGCAATATTTCATGCATGCTAGGATCGCTGGTCTCACTCTATCATGCGCTTTGTCCTAAAGCGACTACTGTATGCTTAGTGGTTGGCCGGCAGGGTGCAGGAATTACACTTATTACTAAGCCATACTGACATGCTATTTCAGACCCAATATTAAGAGTAGCATGGTGAACAATATAGGGAGCGCATCACAGGCTGTCATTGTTCAAAAATGAACCAATGTGAATATAAAACCAACTTCAGCTCAGTAAAGCAGGCTAGTCGGAATAGCGCTATTTACTGATGTTTTGTTAAACTAAATAAATATCATTGTCAGTGCTGTAAACTGTTCCTTATGAAATTGAAAATAGTCACATCAATCTTTCATTATTAGATTTTAGTGGCTGAACAGCACTTCTGTGCATATAACCCATTCATAACAACAACATGTACATCAGCTCTGCGTGACTAAAAGAGTTTTAAAACAGAACATTACCTGTCTAAAAGAAATACTTCAGCCATGGTGTCGCCCTTCCTCCAGCATGCAAAACTAACTCCAATATTGGAGATATTATTAGGGGCCCAAACAATAGCCCCCCTCCCCCTCTTCAGTTTTGTCCACGACTCCCACACCCCCCTTCCCGGTCTTCACTTTCGTCCGCGACTACCTCAGCCACCCCCACAACACCAACCCCTCCTTCCCGGTCTTCACTATTGTCTGCGACACTATGTCACCCCAACACACCAACCACCCACTCCCGGTCTTCTGTTTGTGCATAGGGTGTGAATACTTAGGACCATGTGATATTTCAGTTTTTCTTTTTGAAATAAATATGCAAAAATGTCAACAAATCTGTGTTTTTTCTGTCAATATGGGGTGCGCATTGGGTGTACATTAATGAGGAAAAAAATGAACTTAACTGATTTTAGCAAATGGCTGCAATATAACAAAGTGTGTGAAATTTAAAAGGGTCTGAATATTTTCCGTACCCACTGTATTTAAGGTAAAGTTCGGTAAAAAGTACAGGCAGTAAAATAATTGAAAAAGTAGAATTGACCCCTTATATTTTCCCAAACATCAGACTTCAAACTACATAAATATATCTATAATGCTAATAAGCTGAGTGTGCCAGAAAGACTCATTTACAATGCACCATTATGTAGTCCCAGAAGGGACGTTATGACAGAAAAACAAATGAGCTAGAATATATTTAAGGCATTTTTTTTACATTTCTCTCAAAACTTTTGTTCTCTTTTGAGATCTCCCATAAAGTATTGGGTTTCCCCTCAGTCATTTTATTGCTCATATTGCATTCATCACCAGTTTTTGTGAAATATCTTGAGGAAAGGCAATATCATTTAAGTGTTATTTACTTCTTTTTTGTCCAACAAATAAAGTAACATTTGTCAATTTGATTCAAATCTGATAGAAATTCATTCATTCATTTTCTTTTCGGCTTAGTCCCTTAATTAATCTGGGGTCGCCACAGCGGAATGAACTGCCAACTTATCCAGCACATGTTTTACGCAGCGGATACCCTTCCAGCTGCAGCCCATCTCTGGAAAACATCCATACGCACTCATTCACACTCATACACTACAGACAATTTAGCCTACCCAATTCACCTGTACCACATGTCTTTGGACTGTGGGGGAAACCGGAGCACCCAGAGGAAAACCCATGCGAACGCAGGGAGAACATGCAAACTCCACACAGAAACGCCAACTAATCCAGCCGAGGCTCGAACCAGCGACCTTCTTGCTGTAAGGCGACAGCACTACCTACTGCGCCACTGGGTCGCCTATAGAAAGAAATATGATTTGTAATTCTCATTACAAAAAAACTATACAGTATTAAGAAGGTGGTGGCATGGTGGCTCAGTGGTTAGCGCTGTCCCCTCACAGCAAGAAGGTTGCTGGTTTAAGCCCTGTCTGGGTTAGTTGGCATTTCTGTGTGGAGTTTGCATGTTCTGCCCTTGTCGGTTTGGGTTTCCTCTGGGTGCTCCGATTTCCCCCCACAGTCTAAACACATGCGCTATAGGTAACTGAATAAACTAAATTGTCCGTAGTGTATGTTTGTGAATGTGAGAGTGTATGGGTGTTTCCCAGTACTGGGTTGCAGCTGCAAGGGCATCCGCTGCAAAGAACATAATACTAAGAAGATAGTATCATAGTATTAAGACGATATATAGTATTGCATTGTTATCAATTCAATCACATCATGAAGGCAGAAATTCAAATACAAATCTGTACTTATTTTTGTACAAAAGGAATTATAGAAAAATAGATTTTAATTTTTTTTTGTTAGAAACTGACATTTCTCACATTCTATAAGTGAAGTTTATTTATAAACTAATTTTGAGAGGATCACGTGCTTATGATTGCTAGCAGCTGGACCCACATTATCCAAATCAACATGCACCAATCAGATGATCCCTAAACTACTCTAAATATCCCGGGTTCCATATCACCGCTATCTTCGCTTTGAAGAATCCCCCCTTCCACGCCTACTGTTTCCCTTTTCTAGATGGGTGACACGGTGGCCCAGCGCTTAGTGCTGTTGCCTCACAGCAAGAGTGTCAATGGTTCTAGGCTGTACCTAACCAGCGGGCATTTTCTGTGCGGAGTTTGCATGTTCTCCCCGTGCTCACGTGGGTTTTCTCCGGGTCCTCCGGTTTCCTCCCACCGATTAAAAACACGCAACCTAAATTTTGATTGATTAACTTTATAGACTTGCTCCCTATGTAGTACCTATCTCATTAAAGAGAACTACTATCTGCTCTTCAACACTACGAAGGGGGAGTTCTCGAGATCTACCTGAGCTCGATCTCCCCTCTCGCCTTGCAACGGGAGGGAGCCCCGGGCTCGAGGATCTCATGAGCTCAGGGCTCTCTCCCGGGACAGCATGCCAAACAAGCTTATAATTAATCATCAGCTAAGTGTGAACTCTTGAAGAAGCTCAGTTAGACAGATTTTTGTACCAAAAAGGGGGGTGGGTGAAATTACGGGAGTTTTCCAGGAGAAATAACAAAACTGGAGGGTTGCGGGAGATTGGTCTGAAATACAGGAGACTCACAGGAAAAACGGGAGTGTTGGCAGGTATGCTTACCAGTTTAATAATGATTTAATCAGCTGTAGTTAGAAATTAGGCTGTTTTAATCTTCTAAGGGCGTATTATGCTGTCCTGTCGCCATCTTGTGGATAGACAACGTCAACTGTCTTTGGTCAGCTCAGTATGATAGGCTAATGGCTGACGACGCGCTGTCTCTCAGAAATTATAAATATTTTAAAATAGGCACTATCCTTATAAATAAACTGCTTAGTTGCAATCTAAACAACTACATTCTAGACTAAAAACGCCTCAAGTACATTATTTGCCTAACAGCAGGAATATTTGTCAAATTGTGGTTTAGAGGCTGGACTAGTGCAGTTATTGCAGAATATTGCATGGTTATCAGCCAATCAGATTCAAGAACCAGACAGAACTGTTGTGCACAGTGTGTGTGTGTGTGTGTGTGTGTGTGTGTGTGTGTGTGTGTGTGTGTGTGTGTGTGTGTGTGTGTGTATGTATATATATATATATATATATATATATATATATATATATATATATATATATATATATATATATATATATATATATATATATATATATATATATATATACAGTTGAGGTCAGAATTATTAGCCCCCTGAATTATTAGCCCCCCTGTTATTTTTTTTCCCCAATTTCTGTTTAACGAAGAGAAGATTTTTTCAACACATTTCTAAACATAATAGTTTTAATAACTCATCTCTAATAACTGATTTATTTTCTCTTTGCCATGATGACAGTAAATAATATTTGACTAGATATTTTTCAAGACACTTCTATACAGCTTAAAGAGACATTTAAAGGTTTAACTAGGTTAATTAGGTTAACTAGGCAGGTTAGGGTAATTATGCAAGTTATTGTATAACAATGGTTTGTTCTGTAGACTATCGAAAAAAAAAAATAGCTTAAAGGGGCTAATAATTTTGTCCTTAAAAAGGTTTTTAAAAAATTAAAAACTGCTTCTATTCTAGCCGAAATAAAACAAATAAGATTTTCTCCAGAAGAAAAAATATAATCAGAAATACTGTGAAAATTTCCTTGCTCTGTTAAACATCATTTGGGAAATATTTAAAAAAGAAAAAAAAAATCAAAGGGGGGCTAATAATTCTGACTTCAACTATATATATATATATATGGGCGACGCAGTGGCGCAGTAGGTAGTGCTGTCGCTTCACAGCAAGAGGGTCGCTGGGTCAGTTGCCATTTCTGTGTGGAGTTTGCATGTTCTCCCCGCATTCGCGTGGGTTTCCTGCGGGTGCTCCGTTTTCCCCCACAGTCCAAAGACAAGCGGTACAGGTGAATTGGGTAAGCTAAATTGTCCGTAGTGTATGAGTGTGAATGAGTGTGTGTGGATGTTTCCCAGAGAGGGATTGTGGCTGGAAGGGCATCCGCTGCGTGAAAACGTGCTGGATAAGTTGGCGGTTTATTCCGCTGAGGCGACCCCGGATTAATAAAGGGACTAAGCCGAAAAGAAAATAATTGAATTAACGAATATATACATATCCCAGGTACCAAAGAATTCTGGCCCAGATTTGGCATTAATCTGCACAGTAGGCATTCATCAAGCACTGGCATACAGCATGTGGGCCAAACATGGCCCTGGTTTGGCAGAGGTGGCACCATCTTTAAAGCGGCACACAATACTTGAGAAAAAGCACGTCCATAGCATGCTTAAAGTGCAATGATTCTTGGGTTTATCAATTTTATTGCAGTCGTGACACACCCACCTATCTGGCCTAGTTCAGGCTCAGTTATGTTATTAACTTGGCTGAGACTTGGCCAAGATTTGGTCCATGTTTGGCCCTTGTCTGAGAGCCAGACTTGGTCCAGTCATGTACCGTAATTCACTGCAACATGTGGGCCAAGCAAAAGCTGATTGAGTGGGCCAAAGCTGGGTTATATATATATATATATATATATATATATATATATATATATATATATATATATATATATATATATATATATATATATATATATATATATATAAATATAAATATAAATATATATATATATATATATATATATATATATATATATATATATATATATTTAGGCTGGCATACTGCAGAGATGGGGTATATACTTATATTCCATCTCTGCAGTATGCCAGTCTTCAAGATACTTGCAGCTGTTATTATACTGCAGTTTTCTAAAGGGTATAATCATTTCCACACGCTGGTCTTTTAACAATTAAACATTTGCTCATACAGCAATAGTCTGCGCTCAAAATGCCAATTCAGCTGTTCTCTGGCAGCAAATAATTAGTCATTTCTTTCAACATTTGGCTAGTGCATAAGTTAAGTGTCATTTCAAAACTCCAATCAGCTCTCAAAACAAAACCCAAGTCATGTAAGGTCAGGTATATTTGTAGCACTTTCTACAACACATAGTTTCAAAGCAGCTTTACAGGTTGCATTATTATATCATGATATACAGTTGAGGTGACGCGGTGGCACAGTAGGTAGTGCTGTTGTCTCACAGCAAGAAGGTCGCTGGTTCAAGCCTTGGCTGGGTCAGTTGGCGTTTCTGTGTGGAGTTTGCATGTTCTCCCCGCGTTCTTGTGGGTTTCCTCTGGGTGCTCCAGGTTCCCCCACAGTCCAAAGACATGCAGTACAGGTGAATTGGGTAAGCTAAATTGTCCATAGTGTATGAGTGTGAATGGATGTGTGTGGATGTTTCCCAGAGATGGGTTACAGCTGGAAGGGCATCCGCTAAAATATATGCTGGATAAGTTGTCGGTTCATTCTGCTGTGGCGACCCTGGAATAATAAAGGGACTAAGCCGAAAAGAAAATGAATGAATGAATGAATGAATGGATATACAGTTGAAGTCAAAAATTATTAGCCGTCCTCTAAGTTTTTATGTTGGAATATTTGGCAGTCCATTCCGCCGTGGCGACCTCTGATAAATCAGAGACTAAGCCGAAGAAAAATGAATGAATGAATGAATGAATATCTAAAATCTGAGGGTGCAAAAAAATCAAAATACTGAGAAAATCACTTTTAAAGGGGACCTATTATGTCCCTAGAGTGTGTATGTGAAGTTTCAGCTCAAAATACCACACAAATAATGTTTTATAGCTCTCTGAAACTGCCCCTTTTAGGCTTTGATCCTAATTGTGCCATTTTGCTGACTGTCGCTTTAAATTAAAATGAGATTGTGCTCTTTTCAAAAGAGGGCGGAGCTACTGTGTGTCAGCATAGTGGCAGATCCAAAAACAAGGCTAACATTCATTCATTCATTCATTTGTTCATTTTCTACCACTTTTCCGGGGCCGGGTCGCAGGGACAGCAGTCTTAGGAGAGAACTCCAGACTTCCCTCTCCCCAGACACTTCCTTCAGCTCCTCCGGGGGATCCCGAGGCGTTTCCAGGCCAGCCGAGAGACATAGTCCCTCCAGCGTGTCCTGGGTTTTGCCCAAAACCTCCTCCCGGTGGGACATGCCTGGAACACCTCCCTAGGTAGGCGTCCAGGAGGCATCCGAAACAGATGCCTGAGCCACCTCAGCTGACTTCTCTCGATGTGGAGGAGCAGCGGCTCTACTCCAAGCTCCTCCCGAGTGTCAGAGCTCCTCACCCTGTCCATAAGGGTGTGCCCTGCCATCCTGCGAAGGAAACTCATTTCGGCCGCTTGTATCCGAGATCTTGTCCTTTCGGTCATGACCCAAAGCTCATGACCATAGGTGAGAGTAAGAATGTAGATTGACCGGTAAATCGAAAGCTTTGCTTTTCGGATCAGCTGCTTTTTTACCACAACGGACCGGTACATTAATCGCATTACTGCTGCTGCTGCACCAATCCGCCTGTAAATCTCATGTTACATCCTTCCCTCACTCGTGAACAAAACCCCAAGATACTTGAACTCCTCCACCTGGGGTAAGGACTTTTCTCCAACCTGTAGATGGCAAACCACCTTTTTCCAGAGGAGCACCATGGCCTTAGACTTGGAGGTGCTGATTCTCATCCCAGCTGCTTCACACTCAGCAGCAAACCGCCCCAGTCCGTGCTAAAGGTGCATGTTTGATGAAGCCAATAGAACAACATCGTCTGTGAATAACAGAGATGAAATCCTGTGGTCCCCGAACCGGACCCCCTATAGCCCAAGGCTGCGCCTTAAAATTCTGTCCATAAAAATTATGAACAGAATTAGTGACATTGAAAAACATAAATTTGACCAAATTTAAGCACTGTTTAGTCATCAGTTCATCATCAGGAGGCCATCATAGCATTCATCAGAAGGTCATTAGTTCACTGCACTTCACCAATGTTTACCAAGTGCAAACACAGACGAGCAATCGACTGATCTTCGCGGCTTTAAAACGTTCCAGTGACCTTATATTTGTGTTTTGCACTCTGTGAAGAGTTTGATTATGAGTTTGAGTATGATTTTTGCATAATAGCTCCTCTTTAAGGTCACTTGCATAAGCTTGTTGTACATGTAAAGTTAGTTTTTTGTTATACTTTCCCCTGCCTCACACCATGGTAATTAAATTCTGCTTACTCTTTAGTTTTAGACCGTGTTATTTAGAAAGACATGTAAACTGCAAGTAATCTGAATAATAATCTGTCATCTGTTTTCTTTGCCAGGAGCTTTCTCTGATAAGATGCTAATGTGTTTTGTAATGACAGCTAATAAACATCCTACAGTGTATGCAGCGCAGTGTAATAAACGTGCTCAGCACGGCAGTTTTTGTAGATAATCTTTGTCTTGCTAGGGTCCATAATTTGACATGGTTTAAAGATTTGGGGGGCATTCATGGCCTTAGGACCAGATTATTGTAATTTATTTTTTGGTCGGTTGTCCACTTAATCTGCAGTTTTTGCTGTAGCCAGAATGATTTCTAGATCCAAGATGTACATTCACATCAGCCTCTCAGGCTATTTCTAAAACTATTGTGTCTGCCTCGAAATAGCTGATGTACAGTTAAAGTCAGATTTATTAGCCCTCCAGAATCAGCCTCCCTGTATATTTTCTTCCCCAATTTCTGTTAATGAAAAGATTTTTCAACACATGTCTAAAAATAACAGTTTTATTTTATTTATTATATTGTTATTATTTTATTACATCCATATTAGGTCCATTTTATAATTGTTTTATTATTTTATTATTTTTTTATATATTTTTTTATCTTTGCCATGATGACAGTAGATAATATTTTACTAGATATTTTACAAGGCACTAGTATTCAGTTTCAAGTGACATTTAAAGGCTAAACTAGGTTAATTAGGTTAATTAGGCAAGTCTGTGTATAACAGTGGTTTGTTCTGTAGACAATCTGAAAAAAAAATATTTCCTAAGGGGGCTAATAAAAAAAACAAAGTGGGATCTCATACTGTACATAGTAATTTTGCATTCTCGTGGCCCAATAGAAACTCATTCAAGACCAAGTACTAGGTTGTGAGCTGGTGGTTTGGGACCAGAGGGTTTGCAGAGTTTAGCATCTTTAATATAATTATAATAATAATAATAATAATAATAATAATTACTTACATTTATATAGCACTTTTCTGGACACTCAAATTGCTTTACACATTTTTGGGGGAAACTCCTCATCCACCACCTGTGTGCAACATCCACCTAGATGACACGGTGGCAGACATATTGCACCAGACCACACCAGCTGATTGGTGGAGAGGAGACTGAGTGATGAAGCCAATTATGATATGGGGATGGTTAGGAGGCCAGTGGGCAAATTTGCAACACAGGCTCATTCTGAAAACGTAGTCCTATATACGTTTCTGGAGACTGAAAAGTATACAGTCTGAGGTACGTTTGGCTGCATTTCATTTTTTAAATGAACGCTACGGGGTGTATGATGCCATTCCTTTTCACGCTTACCAGCTGACCGCTTACCTCCATATGGACGACTTTCCCGCTGCAATCAGTTTGTCCAGTTAGCTCGTCATGCACATCCGTGGACTTGAGGCGCAGAGAGGAGTTGACCACAATGACGGGGTTCGAGTCCGGTGAGGAACGGTTCCAGAAAGCAGGTAAGATAAAAACCGAAGCCAAAAAATAATATAAACAAGTAAATAACAGGGTGAGAATATGGTAAAATCTGAAAACGTGGTAAAAATCAGACAAGGGCTTTTCTTTTTCTGGATTGCTTTTGAAAATTGTTGGGTTTTAAGGAAGTGGGTGGGTGGGTCAATCAATAAAATTGGTTGGGTTTAGGGAAGGAGGAGGGTGGGTCAGTCGATTGGTCAGTCAAACAGTCAGTTAACAGCGGCCTCTGGTGGGTTTATGCGAGAACAGCAGACGCAAATGACACTCGTGAGATAAATTTGAGATATGAAAAAGCGTACACAGCAGCCTCTCGTGGATTCGCGAAAAAAAATGCAAAAATACGTGCCAGAAACATATATAGAGGTACGTTTTCAGAATAAGCCTGGGTTGCAAATTTGGCCAGGATTGAAGCGTCTTCTTTTATAATAGTACTGACATGTGGATGTAGCAATAAAGACGCTAAAATGCACCGTTTTAAAAACGTTTCAAACTTGTAAAACTCATTCTTGATCACATTTGATGATGATTGATGATCACAGAGAGCTGAACAGATCTTTTAAGCCTGGTTGCTTTGCGCACATCCTGTCTTGTTAATGTGATTTTACATGCGGAAACACTCGGCTGTGAACCAGTTTGATCGGTTGGGAAACCGCACTCATGTCACGTTGCGGTCTGCCTCAAAATGGAAGGGATTTGTATCTTATTTTAACATACGGAAATTTAAAAAAGAGACTTATTGTGTTTCTATCACTCCAATATGACAGTGGACACACTATACCTACACACAGTTCTGTCCAAACAGCTTCCAAAAGATTGTCATCAAAGGTGCCCTTTAAAATATGTGTTAAAGCAATCAGCAAGCTTGAATAGTGAACGTATAATCACATTTTATAATTAATTTCTTCATTTATTTCTTAAACCTATAAACACAGCACTTTTTCCCCTCAAAATATTCTTACCCGTGATGTTTATAAGCTCCTCAATGAACGAGGCTCTATAGACTGGAAAGAAATATTCCCAATATTATGGCGTAGAGCATCTAGGGAGTTCCTCTCCACAGGGTGGAAGTTTCTTAAAGAGTTCTAGTTGCTATTTCAAGACGACCTTATTGGTCTGAAGTATGAAGCTGACCCGATACCGTCCACTTGGCCCTGTTTTTGATGAGCTCTTTGGCAGAAAGTTCATCATTTAAGTATGTCACTTACTTTTCCGTAATTCATAAAGCATATAGGCTCTACCCCCTTGTGCAATTTTATAGACATTCACAGATTTTCCAAATGTTACACTCGCTCACTGAAATCATAGCATCGTGTAATGTTGACTATAAAGCTGTCAGGGAAGCAGGGGGAATAAGATATATTTCATGGCTAGAGCAAACAAGTGTTACTGCAATTCCCAGGCTTCTTCCTTTGGGAAAGCATCATCATACTTCGGTTCAGACTGAGATCTGCAGTTTCAGTCAGCATCTGAAAGGGATTTCCACACGTTATGAAAAGCCCTGCATTATTAATCAGTGTTCACTTTTATACCCATGGTGAGGTCCTTCTGTACATCCCTTTGTGATTGCCCTGACTGATTCGTAATACTTGTACTAGTTGAATTAAACCAACAGGTGCTTATATGTACACTACCTGATGAAAGTCTTGTTGCCTATCCAAGTTTTAGGAACAACAAATAATAACTAATAAATATCTTTGCAATGACTCAAATCATAATAAAGTCATCTGGAATGACAAAGAAAGCATTTTTGCAGGACTCCCAGAGTTCAGCGGTTATTTGGATTCATCTTCAATGCCTCCTCTTTCATCTTACCACAGAAATGCTCAATAATGTTCATTTCTGGTGACTGGGCTGGCCAATCCTGGAGCACCTTGACTTTCGGAGGCTGAAGTATGAGAAGGAGCGCTATCCTGCTGAAGAATTCGCCCTCTCCTGTGGTTTGTAATTTAATGGGCAGCACAAGTGTCTCAATTCCTCAGGCTTTTAATGTTGTCATCCACTCTGCAGGTCTCTCACACGCCCCCATACTGAATGTAACCCCAAACCATGATTTGTCCTTCACCAAACTTGACTGATTTCTGTGAGAAACTTGGGATCATGCGGGTTCCAATAGATCTGCCACTTTTCCAAATGATCAACTAGAAGTCAAGTTATTATGTGTTGTGCTTACAGCTGTGATCGACGAGAAGACTTTTGTCAGGTGTGTGTATCTAAAATGAACCACTCGTCCTTCATAAATAAGCCCATTTTAAGTCTGCGAAAACACTCAGCAAATTGAATTGATTTGAAACCATCACTGATCTGTCAACCTTGTCCTGTGAATAAACATGATTCAATTAATTCGTTAAATAGGACACGGTCTTGGGTTAATGCTTCTATTCCTGTAAAGTACATCCTCAATGACACACGAAACGGATTAAATACACATTTTGAAAACTTTGTAGGCTACTTCAGTAGTGCCCTTCAGCAGGCATATGAATGAAAAATCACAAACACAAACAGACCTTTTTGTATCTATAAAATATGTTCACCTTCAGACTTTTTAACACCAAGAAAACTTCTACCACGGAAGAAGAAAAACAAAAACTGGCTGTGTTCCCATCTACGTTCTTTGCTGTTCTGACAAACTAGGAATTGCTCCTCTATATCTCTTTTTCATCTTTCTTTTTTAGCTCTCACACGCACACACATTTTTTCAGTGTCTGACTCAAATTGCCTAATCGAATCAATAATGATCTCTATTACTCTTCCAGCAGACACATCCAACTACTCCAAAGACAATCTCTGGCCCTTCATTAATGGATAAATCCGTAAACTTTGCTGGTACTTTGCCTAGAGAGAACCAGAGAAACGGAGAAATTTTATTTAAAAAGCACTTGATTCATTGTGCCTTCTTATTATGGTGGCTTGAGATTCTGATATTCTGCATAAATTTCTTCTTCCGTCTTCTGAGACTAATTTTAAAGTGTATCTCCTCCTAAGCCTTTCAAGCTACATACTTCAAACTTTCGTCAAACCTTCAAACTGGTCTGACTCGGATTGCTATGTCTTTTCTAACTGATCCGACTTTCGGTTTTCCAAAAAACGACCCAGAAAATTCCCAAAAGTCCTATTGACTTAACATTGGGTCAAACTTTGTGAGCTCATAACTCTGCATCAGACTGTCCTACAGACTTCTAACTGGGCTCATTTAACTCAGTCTAGCCAGCAGCCAATAACTGATGACTTTTTAACTTCCTAGCCACTCCCTAGCAACCACTTACAGCACCCTAGCAACTGTCCCATAGACTTCCATTGTAAAAGACTGTCATTGACTTAACATTGGATGAACCTTTGTGAGCTCATAACTCTGCATCAGACTGTCACACAGATAAGAGTCTGGCCTCATTCAACTCAGTCTAGCCAGCAGCCAATCACTGATGACCTTTAAACTTACTAGCCATTCCTAGCAACCACTTACAACACCCTAGCAACTGTCCCATAGACTGTGGCTAGCTATTCTAACACATGCTAATAGTTTTAACATCCTACTGACATGCTAATTTTGCTAGAAAGATGCTAGCAACACACTAGTGACATGCTAGTCATGCCACCACATGCTAATTCATGCTAAAATTATGTTAGTAAGATGCTAACAACATGCTAATTCATGCTAGAATCATGCTAGTAACACGCTAATTTATGCTGGAATCATGCTAACAACATGCTAATTCATGGTAGAATCATGCTATTAACATGCTAATTCATACTAGAACCATGTTAGTAACATGCTAATTCAAGCTAGAATCATGCTAATTCATGCTAGAATCATGCTAGATTCATACTAATATGCTAATTCAAGCTAGAATCATGCTAATATCATTCTAATTCATGATGGATTCATGCTAATATCATGATAGAATCATGCTAATTCATGCTAGTTACATGCTAATTCATGCTAGAATCATGCTAATGCATGCTAGAATCATGCTATTTCATGGTAGAACCATGCTAGTTATATGCTAATTCAAGCTAGAATCATGCTAGTTATATGCTAATTCATACTAGAATCATGCTAATATTGTGCTAATTCATGCTATAATCATGCTAATTCATGCTAGTTATATGCTAATTCATGCTAGAATCATGCTAATATCATGTTAATGCAAGCTAGAATCATGCTAATTCATGCTAGAATCATGCTAGTTATATGCTAATTCAAGCTAGAATCATCATAATTCAAGCTAGAATCATGCTAATTCATGCTAGAATCATGCTAATTTGTGCTAGAATCATGCTATTTCAAGATAGCATCATGCTATTATCATGCTAATTCATGCTACAATCATGATAATATGATGCTAATTCAAGCTAGAACCATGCTAATATCATGCTAATTCATGCTAGAATCATGATAATTAATGCTAGAATCATGTTAATATCATGCTAATTCAAGCTAGAATCATGCTAATAGCATGCTAAGTCATGCTAGAATTATGCTAATTCATGCTAGAATCATGCTAGTTATATGCTAAGTCATGTTAGAATCATGCTAATATGCTAATTCATGCTAAAATCATGCTAGTTATATGCTAATTCATGCTAGAACCATGCTAATATCATTCTAATTCATGGTAGAATCATCTTAGTTGTATGCTAATTCATGCTTATATCATGCTAGAATCATGCTAATTCAAGCTAGTATCATGCTAACATAATGCTAATTCATGCTAGAATCATTCTAACAACATGCTATATGCTAATTCATGCTAGAATAATGCTAACAACATGCTAATTCATGCTATAAATATATTAACAACATGCTAATTCCTGCTAGTCTGGCTTGTTTCACTCTTTACAGTGGTTGCATTGTTGACTGCAGGCATCTTAAACATTATTTTAGCCAACTTGATACTTTTTCAAACTAAAAAAAACTACTTCTAACAGGCTTTCTCAAGCCCCCATTAAGTTTGTCCTCAAACTTTAATATCTAGTTTTGATTTGTTCTGCATTTCTATACAAAGCCTTTGATCTGGAAATGTGAACATTCATTCATTTTCCTTCAGCTTAGCCCCTTATCTATCAGGGGTCACCACAGCAGAATGAACCGCTAACTATTCTAGCATAAGTTTCTATAGCGCATGTCTTTAGACTGCGGGGGGAACCAGAGCACCCGGAGGAAACCCACACCAACATGGGCAGAAATGCCAACTGGCCCAGCCGGGGTTCGAACCAGCGACCTTCTTGTTGTGCTAACCACTGAGCCACCATTCCACCACTTTTGTATCATTGACTATACTGAAATCCTACTGTAATATTGGTTACTTCTGACAAAAAATGATGAGCAAGGATCCATGTGGAGCTGTTTTTATGAAACAGGAAAGTACAATCTGAACTCTAAAACCTCAGGAACAAAACAGAAGTACAAGAAATCAGCCTCTACCGGAACAAGATTAAGAACACTGATGTGAATGTGCGCAAGGAGAACAAGATTACAAATCGATATTGAGCAAACAAAGTTTGGAAGGGTGATAAAATGGGACAAGAAAGAGGGATTAGTCCTAGGATCTCATTTATAAATGTGACGTAACTTGACTGAATGCCATTTACTTTTAAGAGATGTTTTGAAAATGATTATATGTAAAATGAATACTTTATAAAATTACATATAATTATTTATAGTGGCATCCCAGCTGGCACATGACGTCAACATGACGTAAGATTGACGTTGTACCCCAACATTGTGGGATGTTGCATTTTGTTTGGAAATAAAAATCGACTTGCCTTAAAGTCACTTTGATAGAATTCAGTTTTACGCCATAACTCTGCTTACTGTGTTGAGCAGTGTTTTTTAGTCCTTTTTATATCAGTGACCAGACCAAAAACACTCTATTGTGTCTGTGATAACTCCGAGTTTAATCAATTGTTCACCTGCACTTGCTGTTTGTGAATTTAAACCCCGGCTTCTACTCATTGTTCAGCCTTGTCCTTGTTTCGCAGTGTAGCTTGCATTGATTTTCCTGAATGTTCTCCTTGTTAAATGAAAATATGTTTAATTTGCGTGTGATCGATCAAACTACACAGCATTACTGAAGGAAGACTAAAACAAATAAACAATAGATTGACCTGCAGTTCTTTTGCTCTGCATAAGAACAGGGAGATCAGTCCCTTGAGGATCTCACAAAACACCTTTAAGATATAGTGTATGGAGTCAGATCAGTCTCAAAAATAATACATTTGCAAAAACAAAACTCATACATGCACATGTACAAAATCCAATTGCTAAATTCAAAACACAATTCATTCATGCAGAAATCCAATTCATAAATTGAAAACACAATATGTGTGAATTCAGAAGTTCATAAATACTTCCCCAAGTGAACTGTGTTTTGAATTTCCGAATAGGATTTGCATATTTATGAATTGTGTTTTGAATTTCCGAATAGGATTTGCATATTTATGAATTGTGTTTTGAATGTCCGAATCGGATTTGCATATTTATAAATTGTGTTTTGAATTTACGAATTGGATTTCCATATACCTGAACCTTGTTTTGAATTTACGAATTTATTTAGAATATTTATGAATTGTGTTTTGAACTTATGAATTGTGTTTTGAATTTATACATTGAACTTGCATATTTATGATTTGTGTTTTGAATTTACGAATTGGATTTGCATATTTATGAATTGTGTTTTGAACTTATGAATTGTGTTTTGTGTATTTATGAATTGTGTTTTGTGTATTTATGAATTGTGTTTTGAATTTAAAAACTGAATTACCATATATATGAATTGTGTTTTGAATTTACTACATTTGTTTTGTGTATTTATGAATAGTGTTTTAAATGTAGAAATAAAATTTGCATATTTATGAATTGTGTTTTAAATTTATGAATTGGGTTTTGTGTATTTATAAATTGTGTTTTGAATTTATGAATTTAATTTGCATATTTATGAATTGTGTTTTGTGTATTTATCAATTCTGTTTTGAATTTACGAATTGATTTAGCATATTTAAGAATTGTGTTTTGAACTTATGAATTGTGTTTTGAATTTATACATTAAATTTGCATATTTATGATGTGTGTTTTGAATTTACGAATTGGATTTGCATATTTATGTATTGAGTTTTGAACTTATAAATTGTGTTTTGTGTATTTATGAATTGTGTTTTTAATTTATACATTGAATTTGCATATTTATGATTTGTGTTTTGAACTTATGAATTGTGTTTTTTGTATTTATGAATTGTGTTTTAATTTTACATATTGGATTTGCATATTCCTTAACTGTGTTTAAAATTTACAAATTGGATTTGCATATTTATGAATTGTGTTTTGAATTTACAAATTGGGCAACGCAGTGGCGCAGTAGGTAGTGCTGTTGCCTCACAGCAAGAACGTCGCTGGGTCGCAGGTTCGAACCTCGGCTGGGCTGGGTCAGTTGGCGTTTCTGTGTGGAGTTTGCATGTTCTCCCTGCGTTTGCGTGGGTTTCCTCCGGGTGCTCCGGTTTCCCCCACAGTCCAAAAGACATGCAGTACAGGTGAATTGGGTAAGCTAAATTGTCCATAGTGTATGAGTGTGAATGTGTGTGTGGAAGTTCCCAGAGATGGGTTGCGGCTGGAAGGGCATCCGCTGCGTAAAATCGTGCTGGATAAGTTGGCGGTTCATTCCGCTGTGGCGACCCCGCAAGGGACAAAGCTGACAAGAAAATGAATGAATGAATGAATTTACAAATTGAATTTGCATATTTATGAATAGTGTTTTGAATTTCCGAATAGGATTTGCATATTTATGAATTGTGTTTTGAATTTCCGAATAGGATTTGCATATTTATAAATTGTGTTTTGAATTTACGAATTGGATTTCCATATACCTGAACCTTGTTTTGAATTTACGAATTTATTTAGAATATTTATGAATTGTGTTTTGAACTTATGAATTGTGTTTTGAATTTATACATTGAATTTGCATATTTATGATTTGTGTTTTGAATTTACGAATTGGATTTGCATATTTATGAATTGTGTTTTGAACTTATGAATTGTGTTTTGTGTATTTATGAATTGTGTTTTGTGTATTTATGAATTGTGTTTTGAATTTAAAAACTAAATTACCATATATATGAATTGTGTTTTGAATTTACTACATTTGTTTTGTGTATTTATGAATAGTGTTTTAAATGTAGAAATAAAATTTGCATATTTATGAATTGTGTTTTAAATTTATGAATTGGGTTTTGTGTATTTATAAATTGTGTTTTGAATTTATGAATTTAATTTGCATATTTATGAATTGTGTTTTGTGTATTTATCAATTCTGTTTTGAATTTACGAATTGATTTAGCATATTTAAGAATTGTGTTTTGAACTTATGAATTGTGTTTTGAATTTATACATTAAATTTGCATATTTATGATTTGTGTTTTGAACTTATGAATTGTGTTTTTTGTATTTATGAATTGTGTTTTAATTTTACATATTGGATTTGCATATTCCTTAACTGTGTTTAAAATTTACAAATTGGATTTGCATATTTATGAATTGTGTTTTGAATTTACAAATTGGGCAACGCAGTGGCGCAGTAGGTAGTGCTGTTGCCTCACAGCAAGAACGTCGCTGGGTCGCAGGTTCGAACCTCGGCTGGGCTGGGTCAGTTGGCGTTTCTGTGTGGAGTTTGCATGTTCTCCCTGCGTTTGCGTGGGTTTCCTCCGGGTGCTCCGGTTTCCCCCACAGTCCAAAAGACATGCAGTACAGGTGAATTGGGTAAGCTAAATTGTCCATAGTGTATGAGTGTGAATGTGTGTGTGGAAGTTCCCAGAGATGGGTTGCGGCTGGAAGGGCATCCGCTGCGTAAAATCGTGCTGGATAAGTGGTTCATTCCGCTGTGGCGACCCCGCAAGGGACAAAGCTGACAAGAAAATGAATGAATGAATGAATTTACAAATTGAATTTGCATATTTATGAATAGTGTTTTGAATTTACAAATTTAGTTTTGTGTATATATGAATAGTGTTTTAAAAGTGTAAATTAAATTAGCATATATATGAATTGTGTTTTGTGTGTTTATGAATTGTGTTTTGAATTTATAAATTGAATTTGCATATTTATGATTTGTGTTTTGAACTTATGAATTGTGTTTTATGTATTTATGAATTGTGTTTTGAATTTATAAACTGAATTACCATATTTATGATTTGTGTTTTGAACTTATGAATTGTGTTTTATGTATTTATGAATTGTGTTTTGAATTTATAAGCTGAATTACCATATATATGATTTGTGTTTTGAATTTACTACATTTGTTTTGTGTATTTATGAATTGTGTTTTAAATGTAGAAATAAAATTTGCATATTTATGAATTGTGTTTTAAATTTATGAATTGGGTTTTGAGTATCAATTCTGTTTTGAATTTACGAATTGATTTAGCATATTTAAGAATTGTGTTTTGAACTTATGAATTGTGTTTTGAATTTATACATTGAATTTGCATATTTATGATTTGTGTTTTGAATTTACGAATTGGATTTGCATATTTATGTTTTGTGTTTTGAACTTATTAATTGTGTTTTGTGTATTTATGAATTGTGTTTTGAATTTATAAGCTGAATTACCATATATATGATTTGTGTTTTGAATTTACTACATTTGTTTTGTGTATTTATGAATAGTGTTTTAAATGTAGAAATAAAATTAGCATATTTATGAATTGTGTTTTGAATTTATGAATTGGGTTTGCATATTTATGAATTGTGTTTTGAATTTACAAATTGGATATGCATATTTATGAATTGTCTATTGAACTCACAAATTGTGTTTTTTGTATTTATGAATTGTGTTTTAATTTTACATATTGGATTTGCATATTCCTTAACTGTGTTTAAATTTACAAATTGGATTTGCATATTTATGAATTGTGTTTTGAATTTACGAATTGAATTTGCATATTTATGAATAGTGTTTTGAATTTATAAATTTAGTTTTGTGTTTATATGAATAGTGTTTTAAAAGTGTAAATTAAATTTGCATATATATGAATTGTGTGTTTATGAATTGTGTTTTGAATTTATAAATTGAATTTGCATATTTATGAAATGTGTTTTGTATTTGCGAATTGGATATGCATATTTATGAACTGTCTATGAAACCCACAAATTGTGTTTTTTGTATTTATGAATTGTGTTTTGAATTTACGAATTGGATTTCCATATATTTCTGAACTGTTTTGAATTTACGAATTGATTTAGCATATTTATGAATTGTGTTTTGAACTTTTGAATTGTGTTTTGTCGATTTATGAATTGTGTTTTGAATTTATGAATTGAATTTGCATATTCATGAATTGTGTTTTGAATTTATTAATTGTTTTAAACTTATGAATTAGTACTTATGATGAGTATACTGTATATGTATGGAGTATGTGTATGTATAGGGTGTATTATGTGTGCATATGTACTGTATGTATCGATACAACACTGTGTCTCTTATTGCCTTTCCGTTGTCTGGATTCCTCAACTTCCAGTAGCTCAGTGGTAAATGTATCATGTGTGCATTTGCATGAAGTGTATCATGTATATGTATAGAGTGTATCATGTGTGCATATGTATAGACTGGATGTGTATAGAGTGTAACGTGTGCATATGTATAGAATGTATGGAGTGTGCATACTGTATGTATAGGGTGTATTGTATGTATATGTATAGTGTTTATATGTATAGAGTGTAACGTGTGCATATGTATAGTATGTATGGAGTGTGTGTGTGTGTGTGTGTGTGTGTGTGTGTGTGTGTGTGTGTGTGTGTGTGTGTGTGTGTGTGTGTGTGTGTGTGTGTGTGTGTGTGTGAAATATAGAGAGAGACCAAGCACTGCGTGAGAGCTGAGGTCATTAATATTCACAAACCTTCCAAATATGGTCAATAAGGACCATCTGATTCTATAGGTATTTTATAAAGCAATAAATAAGCATATAAAACCATTTTTGCAGAGTTTTTAAAACTACCTAAGCCACGTACAATACCTACTATGTAGATATCACAGAGCAATATAACTTATGGAATCAACGCAGTACATGGCACCTTTAAATGACTATAAATGACTGTAGAATACACAAGACGTAGCACTCGTATAGTTTTGAATGAGGAAAAGTGTAACGGTCAATATGGCGAATGAAGCCCCGCCTTCTACTGTAGTACAGGAGCCAATCATCAATCGATATGGACTGACGATTCTCCTGGGGAGGGGCTCGGACCAGACGTCAGTGTCTGCAGATTTTGTGTGAGTCGAACATTTAGAAATGAACCTAAAGAGACGGTTGTTGTTTAATTTTATTGGTGATTCCAAATATAAAATTTAATCGTAAGCTTGGCTAGCAATTTTGGAGAATGCAATGTTTTCCTATTCAAACAGAATGCCCGAGTGGCATTTCAAAGATGGCCACCGAGTGAAATGACTTGCCCTAAAGTGACTTTGGTACCACTTACATCTATGATAATGTATTCAAATGGTATAGCAGTTGGACTGGAGTGCAGGCTTCAGACATGACTGTGATCACCAAGAAAACAGATGGTGCACTTCACTTCCTCTGCTCCATAAATCATCCCACCGCTGACATTTACTCTAAATTGCAGTAGTGGGATCATCGGTTCATTCTAGCCCCACTCCCCCACCTTTATCGGCTACTCCCCCCCAATGAGAAAACATCCCTCATGCTTTTAGATGGGGCTTCCAGAGATCCTCTGCAATTCCATCACTTCCATGCTTTTACTTCTGACCTGAGTAAAACGATCCTGGTAGCTTGTTAAGGGCAAATGATGTTTTACACCAGAGTCATTTATTAGTCCAGAGTTCACCCTGACTCTTAGAGAGAATGGAAAGGACTTAAAAAATGGCTGTTGTATTACCAAGGAAATGACTTTTCGAGACATACTGAAAAATCTATTGTTTGTACTAGACAATATATGAAGAGTTCAGATGCAAAAGCCGCTAAAAGCCACTTCCGCCAAAAATGAGCTAACGACATTGAGCGAATGCTTTAGGCATGTAGTACATGTTCAACAAATATTTTTGCTTCAAATCATCCAAATCTCAGCATCAGTACATTCAGAAATAGCAGTTTGTTTGCAAAAGCCTCTAAATACTACTTGCTTCCCTGCTGAAAAAAACAGCATATGCTGGTAAGGTATGTTTTGATGCTGATATGCTGGTCTTGCTGATTTCAATGCTGGTTTTGCTGGTTTTGATGCTGGTCTTACTGGTTTTGATGCCGGTCTTGCTGGTCTCAATGCTGGTCCTGCTGGTCTCAATGCTGGTCAGGACTCAGGCCAGCAAGACCAGCATTGAGACCAGCACTGAAACCAGCAAGACCAGAATTGAGACCAGCAAAACCAGCATCGAAACAAGCAAAACCAGCATTGAAACCAGCAATATCAGCACTAAAACCAGCAAGACCACCAAAACCAGCATCAAAACCAGCAAAACCAGCATTGAAACCAGCAAAACCAGCATCGAAACCAGCAAAACCAGCATCGAAACCAGCAAAACCAGCATTGAGACCAGCAAAACCAGCATTGAAACCAGCAATACCAGCATTGAAACCAGCAAAACCAGCATTGAAACCAGCAAAACCAGCATTGAAACCAGCAAAACCAGCATTGAAACCAGCAATACCAGCATTGAAACCAGCAAAACCAGCATTGAAACCAGCAAAACCAGCATTGAAACCAGCAAAACCAGCATTGAAACCAGCAAAACCAGCATTGAGACCAGCAATACCAGCATTAAGACCAGCAATACCAGCATTGAGACCAGCAAAACTAGCATTGAGACCAGCAAAACCAGCATTGAAACCAGCAAAACCAGCATCGAAACCAGCAAAACCAGCATTGAAACAAGCAAAACCAGCATCGAAACCAGCATTGAAACCAGCAAAACCAGCATCGAAACCAGCAATACCAGCATTGAAACCAGCAAAACCAGCATTGAAACCAGCAAAACCAGCATTGAGACCAGCAATACCAGCATTGAGACCAGCAAAACCACCATTGAAACCAGCAATACCAGCATTGAAACCAGCAATACCAGCATTGAAACCAGCAAAACCAGCATTGAGACCAGCAATACCAGCATTGAAACCAGCAAAACCAGCATTGAAACCAGCAAAACCAGCATTGAAACCAGCAAAACCAGCATTGAAACCAGCAATACCAGCATTGAAACCAGCAAAACCAGCATTGAAACCAGCAATACCAGCATTGAAACCAGCAAAACCAGCATTGAAACCAGCAATACCAGCATTGAAACCAGCAATACCAGCACTGAAACCAGCAAAACCAGCATTGAAACCAGCAGGGTTTTGACAGCAAAAGCCGCTATATGCCGAGAGTCTGATTTACTGTACATTAAACAGCAACTTTGTTTCCTGAAGAACGAAGTTAAAAATAGCTGAGGGTGTCTCTCGCCCTCTTTGCAGCAAGTTGAAATGACTTTATACTGTACCACTTCCATCAGGTAAACACTTTAGGCAACCATGAGTATTCAAGAAAGCTTGGAGAAGACAGTTAGTTAATAAACTGAGAGAAGACTGCACGTTTCAGTCAACAAAATGGAAACGTTTAAAGATCTTTAAATGATTCACATTTATAAAGTCTTACCACAAAGGGCCTGAACATGTCAGTTTAAGACGTTATACAGCATGCTGGCTTGTCATCTGGGAAATTCGCCCCAAATCCATTGTAGCAATAATAGCTGACACTTCATTAAATGAAAGAGAATGCCAGCAGTTTCAAAGATGGCTCAAAGCCTAGAACTACACTATAAACATGCTTTACCATTCCTACCATTTTTTTTAATCGAAAATATATATTAAAGACAATTTTTATACAAGTTATATATTGTAATAAAGTATTTTATGCTCAGTTTGTACAATATATAAATGACTGTACGGTATGGTATGGCATTATGTGAATTACAGCATATAGGGTGCAATGATTTGTGCAAGACATAATACGAAGCACTGAACCTTGTAAATATTAATTAATTCCTATACTGATTTATTTTAAATGGGGTTAAAGGTTACAGAAATTCAATTTACCCGGGATATTGAAAGGCAGCTTACAAAGGAAGGGTGCAAAGTTTGATTATAGCATGAAAACACTACATTATGCGTCAGTAATGCACAGAAGCGCAGATACTGCTCTAAAATTTGGAATCACTATGATTTTTTTTCTTCTTTTATTATTAAACAATGTGTAAAAAGTAATTTCTTCCTTAACCTCATGCTCATTAAATACTGAAAAAAGGTCTTTTATCACAACATATTTCACTTACACTCACTGACCACTTTATTAGGTATACCTTACTAGTACCAGGTTGGACCCGCTTTTGCCTTAAGAACTGCCTTAATCCTTCGTGGCATAGATTCAACAAGGTATTGGAAATGTATCTTAGAGATTTTGCTCTATATTGACATGATAGCATCACGCAGTTGCTGCAGATTTGTGGGCCCTGTGTGGTCTTCTGCTGCTGTAGCCCATCCGCCTCAAGGTTGGACGTGTTGTGTGTTCAGAGATGCTCTTCGGCATACCTCAGTTGTGACAAGTGGTTATTTGAGTTACTGTTGCCTTCCTATCAGCTTGAACCAGTCTGGCCATTCTCTTCTGACCTCTGGCATCAATAAGGCATTTGACTGGATATTTTCTCTTTTTCCGACCATTCTCTGTAAACTCTAGAGATGATTGTGCGTGAAAATCCCAGTAGATCAGCAGTTTCTGAAATACTCAGACCAGCCTGTCTGGCACCAACAACCATGCCATGTTCAAAGTAACATTTATCATCTTTACCCACATTCTGATGCTCGATTTGAAATGCAGCAGATCGTCTTGACCATGTCTATATGCCTAAATGCATTGAGTTGTTGCCATGTGATTGGCTGATAAGAAATTAGCGTTAACAAGCAGTTGGACAGGTGTACCTAATAAAGTGGCCGTTGAGTGTACATTCTACATTACAGTAAGCAGAAAAACTATTTTCCACTGTGATAATAGTAATAAACCAAAGGAGCATGTTGTTAAGATTTAAACAAATGACAGATCATGCTGAAATAGAAAACTGTTTGTAATTTGCTGTTTTTGATTTTGAAAATTGCCATTTCAGAAATTAGAATGGTAGGGTCCAATTTTCATCATATAAAAGTAATAAATAACTAAATAATAAAAATAAATAAATAAAATCCCATCTCATATTTTGAACGGAAAGATCCAATTATCATCATAAAGTAATAAATAAAAATAAATAAATATAAAAAGTGTCATTTTAGATTTTGAATGGTAGGGTCCAATTATCATCATCAAAAAAGTAAAAAAAAAAAAAAAAAAAAAAATATATATATATATATATATATATATATATATATATATATATATATATATATATATATATATATATATATATATATATAATAACAAATAAATAAAAATAAACAAATCAAGTGCCATCATAAAAAATAAATATAAAAAATACCATCTCAGTTTTTAAATGGTATGGTCCAATTATCATAATCAAAAAAGTATATTTATAAATAAATAAATAAATAAATAAATAAAGTCCCATCTCAGATTTAGAATGGTAGGGTCCAATTATCATCATAAATAAATAAATAAATAAATAAATAAATAAATAAATAAATAAATAAATAAATAAAAAAGTAAATATAAAAAGTGCCATCTCAGATTTAGAATGGTAGGATCCAATTATCATCATCAAAATAAATAAATAAATAAATAAATAAATAAATAAATAAATAAATAAATATAAAAAGTGCCATCTCAGATTTTGAATGGTAGAGTCCAATTATCATCATCAAAAAAGCAAAAAATAAACAAATCAAGTGTCATCATAATAAATAAATATAAAAAATACCATCTCAGTTTTTTAATGGTATGGTCCAATTATCATCATAAAATAAGTAAAGTAAAAAAAAAATATATATATATATATATATATATATATAAAAAGTGCCATTTTAGATTTTGAATGGTAGGGTCCAATCATCATCAAAAATAAAATAAACGGGATGTTCACAAACAGAAAAAGATAACTGTAAAGCTTGAGAAGCGTGAGTAAAAGAGTATCACAGGGTTAACCGAGAGTCGTCTCTCCCTGTTCAAGATCTCCTGCTGTGTTGAACTATTATGCTGTCATAGAAAACTGACATGCAGCTCAGTGCTAAGAAAGACACGGCGGGGTTTCTGCTCTACCTGGGAGAAGGTGCAAGATAAATGAAATAAATACTGAGCATCATGTCTCCTTTCATCACTCGGTGTATGTGAGAAATCTCCAGAGGTTACGCTTCAAAAAGGATAGGAACTTTTAAGGTGGCATTTCATAATTGTCAGTGATGCATTACAATACTAAATGTTGAATAAAATAGTGCTGAGTGGTATGTAATAAAAAAAATCAAGCAACCTTAAAACTGGTGGATTTGCGAAAACTTAAACTGCAAACATTCGTAGCTCTGGGCACAAATTTGGCCAACCCAGGCTCATTCTGAAAACGTACTCCTATATACATTTCTAGAGAGCCCCAAATATGTCCCAGAAGGTACGTTTGTTTGTGTACGCTTTTTCAGATCTCAAATTTCTCTCGCAAGTGCCATTTGCGCCTGCTGTTCTCACGTAAATCCACCAGAGGCCACGGTCAACTGACAGACTGCCTTCCCTAAACCCAACCGACAATGTTTTTACCATGTTTTCATATTTTACCACATTCTCACTCTGTTATTTACTTGTTTATTTATTTTTTTGGCTTTCTGGAACCGTTCTTCACCGGACTTAAACCCTGTCGTTGTGGTCAGCTCCTCACTGCATCTCAAGTCCGCCAACGTACTGTATATGGCGAGATAACTGCACAAACTGGTAACAGCAGGAAAGCCGTCCGTATGGAGGTAAGCGTTCAGCTGCTAGCGTGAAAAGGAACGACGTCATACTGCCACGTAACGTTCATTTTAAAAATTAAATGCAGCCATACATACTTCTGGCTACATAATTCACGATCTCCAGAAATGTATATAGGACTACTATTTCAGAATGAGCCTGTGTTGTGTATATGCTAAAACGTGTGCCAGTAACGTATTTGAGATTGCCAGAAATGTATCTGATGTGTTTGATTTGTGAAACAAAAGCTGTAAGCATACGTAGCCCTGAGCATATATTTCGCGGTTCTCAAAAATTTCCAATGAGCCTGGGTTACGCAAAATGCATAAAATGTTTCCAGTTTTTGGCTGAAAACATCGTGTAAACCACAGATCAGAAGCAGTTTGTGATTTAAATCTAGAGTAATAATAAAGACAAACAGGGGAGTCGCTAGACCCAATTTACTGGGGCACGTGCCCCAGTATAAGTGAAGTTTATTTATAAACTAATTTCGAGAGGATCACGTGCTTATGATTGCTAGCGGCTGGACCCACATTATCCAAATCAACTCGCACCAATCAGATGATCCCCAAGCTACTATAAATACCCCGGGTTTCATATCACCACTATCTTCGCTTTGAAGAATCCCCCCTTCCACCCCTACTCCTCCTCTCTTCTAGATGGGTGACACGGTGGCCCAGCGCTTAATGCTGTTGCCTCACAGCAAGAATGTCAATGGTTCTAGGCTTTACCAAACCAGCGGGCATTTTCTGTGCGGAGTTTGCATGTTCTCCCCGTGCTCACGTGGGTTTTCCCCGGGTCCTCCGGTTTCCTCCCACTGATTAAAAAACATGCAACCTAAGTTTATTATTAATCAACATTATTGACTTGCTCACTATCTAGTACCTATCTCTTTAAAGAGAACTACTATCTGCACTTCAACCACTACGATGGGGAGTTCTCGAGATCTACCTGAGCTCGATCTCCCCTCTCGCCTTGCAACGGGAGGGAGCCCCGGGCTCGAGGATCTCATGAGCTCAGGGCTCTCTCCCGGGACAGCACGCCAAACAAGCTTTATAATTAATCATCAGCGAAGTGTGAACTCTTGAAATCGCCAGTGCCCCAGTAAATGCTTTGAGATATGATTTACTTCATATGCAAGTGTATGTATTAAGAGGGGTAATCAAGGAATAAAGACGTTATTCTAAATGTGCAACCGAACCAACGCTGGTGAAAGCACTGTAATTTAATCAAAAAGCAAACTGACGCATCTCTGCATGTGCGCAGAAAACCTCACCCTCACCTGCTCTTCTCCCGGTGCGAGTCCCGGTTGTTAACATGTACGACGAAAAAAATACCCGCTGCTCACGCGCCGCTCAAGACACAGTCTTTTATGTGGAGGTGACGGCACGGTGGAAGTGAGTTTTGCAAGTCGACAAAACTAGTTTAAACAATATGATGGTGATCTTACTAAGCATGCCTCCTGATAGATTTTTTGTATGAAGCACAAAGGATGGATGTAGTCAGGGAGGTAAAACTTAATAAGCCTAATTCTCTGCCATGTGTCAAGTCGAAGACAACAGATAATTAAACATCTTTTTTTGTATTCTATAGAATTTCATAAAAATGAAATTATTATTCATGCAAAAGATTTTTTTTTAAATGATCTTAGCATCGAGAGAAGTCAGTTGAGGTGGCTCGGGCATCTATTTCGGATGCCTTCTGGACGCCTACCTAGGGAGGTGTTCCAGGCATGTCCCACTGGGAGGGGGCCTCGGGGAAGACCCAGGACACGCTGGAGGGACTATGTCTCTCAGCTGGCCTGGGAACGTCTTGGGATCCCCCCGGAGGAGCTGGAGGAAGTGTCTGGGGAGAGGGAAGTCTGGGGTTCTCTCCTAAGACTGCTACCCCCGCGACCCGGCCCCGGAAAAGTGGCAGAAAATGAATGAATGAATGGATCTTAGCATCACTCCAGTTGTGTCTTTACATTATTTTCAAGTTACATTTAGGATTAATTATTTAGAATAATAATTGTATAATAACAATAATAATTTTATTTGTTTATATATATATATATATATATATATATATATATATATATATATATATTTATATATTTTTTTTTTATTAATTTATTATATATTTTATTTTTTTAGGGGGGTGCCCCAGTAGAGCTTTATGTCTAGCAACGACCCTGTAGACAAACCAATTAAATGGAAAATAAATTAATATTTAAATTCCTCATTTCGCAAGATCATTTGCTGCTTATCACTTATAAGACTAAATCAAGACGTGTCTATCAAGCTTATTTTGATTTTGCCCAAGGGCTGAAAGGACATTTTATTCTCCAGTGGCCTTTTAAACTTAATAACATTTTAATGTCACTTCAATAAGGTGTATAATGCCTCAGTGGTGAGATTCATTAAGATTAATGTTAAAGGTAATATTGAGATTCTTCTTATGATTTCATGCTTAATCGAGGAAGACAGTGATCTGCTCACCCAAGAGAAGCAGTTCAAAAACATTATTCTCAACTTGCGCAGTTTCGCATTATACCATTTAATAAAGCTGATTGACAACACCGATAGATTAATGTGCCTTTTAAAAATAATACAAGCAGAGTAAGCTGTCTGTTTAATCATATGCGAATGTTTAGACTCAACTGTGGGTTAATTATTTTTTTTTAAAGTGTCAAATTTGTGACTCAAATTGTTTTATTTCTTTGCCCATTCCATTCATTTGAGCATGACATGAATAAAAATGTTGACCCATTTAGGCGGAAGTTACAAACTACACAAGCTTTACATGTTTATATCAGTTTCAGTGGCGGCTGGTGTTAAAAAATGTGAGGGGGGCGCATTTTAAAAGCCATTTTTCAGGTGATGTACCGAAAAACAAAAATGACTAAAGCATACAATAAATGCATCACAAATCAGTTCATTTTAGTTCAATTTGGGTTTATTATCAGTAATGAAGTAATCAAGATAATCAGTAAACACGCGCACACACATAAATGTTGCCTAATCACTGGCCAGTAGCACTACTTAAAAATTAATTTTGCTCTCCTTTTTTTCTGGCTTGAAAATTTCTCAATGACCTTTTGGTTAAAGTCAGTCATCTCAGTCACCAGTCTCTTCTCTATTGACAGCATAGCCAATGCATTCAGCCTCTCTTGCGTCATGCTGTTTGAAACAGCAAACATGGAAATAGTAAAAGGCTGTAAAAGCCCCGAGTGTACTCGCGCTCGCCATCACTTGACTACTGGTGAATTTGTTTTTATTAGTTTTGCAAGGAAGGTCAATCTGGTCCAAGCTCCTTGATTCTTTTTTTTCTTCATCCAAACGCCTTGTGAACGGATATCTTTGCAAAGATACAACAGAATTTTCCTTCATCTTGCACTTGCTTTCACTATATGATTAAAGGTCAGCACAGCTAACTGTCGAGCTGCTGCTGAGTGAACGGTCTAAGTGAGAATGGTCCAATCACATAAGGCCGATCATATAAAAACAAATATGATTCGTTCTAACAACAAAATGGGAGGGTTCGGGACGCAGAGCGCTGCGCCCTAAGGACAATTTAAAACCGGCCAATTAGAGCTTATTGTCATATCACATGCTTTGCAAAAGTTTGTGTACCTACATAGACACCCATTAGTCCGGCGCCCCGCACACATATGAAAAAATATTGTTCATACATTTTTTTTTCAATAAATGTTAGTATGACTACAATAAATGTTAGAATGTTATAATTAAATCAGTTTATTTCGTTAATATTTGTTATAATAAATATTGACATATTAAAGGAGTCTAACTTGACGAGGGCGGCGCCCCAGCGCCCTCTATTGACCAGCCGCCACTGATCAGTTTTATATCTCCTAAACACGAATTTCGTCACTGTTTTTGTGCGCTTTAGCTTATAGATGTCCTAAAACCTAACAACACTGATACTAACATCTAAAAGTAGTTTAGATATAAAAAGTTTCTCGTCATATTGTGACCAATCAAGTGCTCGCTAGCATCTGACATGCCCCGCCCCCTTCAAGACACTTCACATTTGATGCGCTTGAGCTCAGCCACTCTCACTGGCAGAGCGGCGATAAAAACAAAACGCTATTGGCTGTTTTTTTTTTAAAGGGGAGGAGCTACACTGTCACACCTTCTTATTATGTCAGACACTGAATATGAGTGCAGATTTTAAAGCACTTCACGGGATCTTTAACCTTATAAAGGCACAAAAATGTCAGGTTCTACTTACTATTTATGTTGGTAACTTGAGTAACTCAATCAGAAGAGTCTTTTTCTCCTTTATTCCACTTTCCCAAAATGGTCTGCCCTTGAACAGGATAATCACAGACTCCATATATCATCCAGCCTGCGAATGAATCAATAACTCAGGTGTCTATTCAGGAGGGACCTCCGCACCGCACGACTCATTTCAGCTTATGTGAGGTGAACTGCTGCACAACAACAAACACGTCCATCATAGTTAAGTGTCATCGGTGGGTTTTAAAGCGGGTTGATTTTATTAACCCCAAGAACCAAAACAGAAACACTTCCCCGCTGAAATCTTCCACCTGGAGAGTACTGGCAAGCGTATGTTACTACTAATGCAATTTACAGAGTTTATCAGTTTGTTCCTGAGAATGTAGTGAAGCGCGGCAAAGCGGAAAAGTGCTGCTATGATATTTTTAAGCTGTCTCAGCTTTCTGTCTCATTCGTATTGCTCTCAGAGGAGATCTTCTGTTTGTTTTATGGGAGCGTTTTGCTGTTTTTAGGTGAAGTCGGGGTCACTAGAGTCGTGTTTCCAATCAATGCTCTTTTGGCATCTTCCATATACCCTCATACCTGATCTTTGAGCGAAAGCTGACCTCTGATTGCTCTAAATATTTAAAAGTTTTCCTCCTTGATTAAACTTTTATTAGATGCAGAAAACACACACGTCATCATATGTCATCGCGATCTCTTGCTTCATACAGTATGAGATCAACAATGGAGACTGCTGTAGTTATTCCAGTTGTGTTATTTTTCGGTATTTATCTTCAGGAAATCACTGAAGGTATGAATTATGTTATCGTAAAAATATAATGTGGCAATAAGCGTATAACTATATTGTGCATTTACACCGTTGTCATATTCACAACCCAGGCTCATTCTGAAAACGTACCTCTAAATACACTTCTGGAGAGTGCCAAATACGTCCCAGGAGCTACGTTTCTTTGCAGTTTTAGTTTTCGCGAATCCATGAGAGGTTGCTGTATATGCTTTTTGAGATCTCACATTTCTCGTGAGAGTCCCATTCGCACCTGCTGTTCTCTTGTGTATCCACCAGAGGCCACTGTCGACTGACTGAATGACTGACTGACAGATTAACTGACCCACCCTCCCCCTTCCTTAAACCCAACCAATAGTATTTTAAAAAGCACAAATTGATCGCCCACCCACTTCCCTAAACCCAACTTACAAATTTAAAAAGCAATTTAAAAAAAGAAAAGCCCTCGTCTGATTTTTACCATGTTTTACCACATTCTCACCCTGCTATTTACTTGTTTATTTAATTTTTTGGCTTCTGTTTTTGTCTTACCCGCCGTTTTTCACCAGACTCGAACCCTGTTGTTGTGGTCATCTCCTCTCTGCGTCTCAAGTCTATACATGGTGAGCTACTGAACAAACTGGTAACAGCTGGAAAGCCGTCTATATGGAGGTAAGCGTCATACTGCCCTGTATCGTTCATTTAAGAAATGAAATGCAGCCATACGTACTTCTGGCTACATATTTCACGATCTCCAGAAATGTATATAGGGGGACGTTTTCAGAATGAGCCTATGTTGCATATTCATCTACGTAAACACAGAAAAACAACCTTAACATCATACCCCTGTAAAAAGCTCATTTCCAGCCACTAGACTTTTCTGACAGTGTATTCGAGTGGTTTTTACTTTAGCATTTTTTTAAAGCATGATGGTAAAACACGAACGCAGTTATGAATATATTAAAACACATGCTTGTCTGTTGTAAAAATTCATAATAATGACAAAAGAATACTAATTTGTGCATCTCCTGACTTCAGTGTGCAGCCATGGTGTCGTTGTAGATTGTGTATTCAGGAAAATTTTCTTAGCCCTTGGTTTTGAGTGTGGTCCTGAAAAATCTCAGTTTCAAGGGCTATCTAGCCCTTCCCCTTAGCCCTACACCTTTAAGATAAAAAGTATTGGGATACCCCTACCCCTTCACATAAACACACACGTAAGGGGAAGGACTAAGGGGCAGAATTGGGATTGGGCCTAAGTGTCATATGTATAAAATGTAAAGAAAATAGTATGACTTACGGCTTCTTAAAAGTCTGAACTTAAAGTCCACATCCATTTCATTTTTCAAGGACAATAATTGTGTTTAAGAGATTAAAAGTGTGGATTTATTTATTTTATAAACGTTTGTTAAACTTGTAAACTTGTTATTTTTTTTCACTTTTTTTCATCAGGTTTCAGTGATGGTCCTAAATGAAACTGAAGCCGATATTTAAAGTTTTCAATGTAGGCTCATTCTGAAAACATAGCCTTATATACATTTATAGAGATCACAAATTATGTAGCCAGAAGAACGCATGGCTGCATTTCGTCTTTAAAACGAACACTACGGGGCGGTATGATGGCTTTTCTATTTTGCGCTTACCAACTGAATGGATGGCTTTTCTGCTGTTACCAGTTTGTCCAGTAGCTAACTGCATACATCGACGGATTTGAACTGAGGAGTTGACCACGACGACATGGTTTGAGTGAAGACGGATCCAGAAAGCAGGTAAGACAAAAGCAGAAACCAAAAAATAATATAAACAAGTAAATAACAGGATGAGAATGTGGTTAAATGTGAAAATATGGTAAAAATCAGACCAGGGCTTTTCTTTTTCTGCATTGCTTTTTAAAACTGTTGGTGGTGTTCAGGGAAGTGGGTGGGCGGGTCAATTGGTGCTTTTGAAAACATTATCTGATGGGTTAAGGAAAGGAGGAGGGTTGGTCAGTCTCTGGTGGATTTACGCCAGATAAATTTGATATCTGAAAAAGCGTACACAGCGGCCTCTGATGGATTCACGAAAACAAAAACTCAAAAAATGTAGATTCTGGGATGTATTTGGTGCTCTTCAGAAATGTATATAGAGGCACATTTTGAGAATGAGCCTGGGTTGAAATTGTTGTCATGACATCCAGCCAGCTTATGACGTTTACCATAACCGGGGGACATTCTTCACCACAGTGACAGTTTGAATGGGCGAAGATGTTTGCTTCTAGAAAAGAAAAGTTAACAAAGAAAATAGAGTTTTCAAAATTGGACAGAGATAACCATGAAACTGCACAACACCTTGATTTGTAATGACACAGCTGGCGTTAGGAAGAGAGGAAATATCAAATGCCACTAACAGTATATAGGCAGCTCATAAAAAATACAGACAGTGCCATTTTTTCAAATGAAACTACTCTGTATTACTTTTGACCTACCTCTGGTTGTGTTTTGTTCATAAAAATTGATGTCACATCAACTAACTTTTACTAGCCGTTTTGCCACTATTGCTCTTGTTAATATATTTGTTATTAAATTAAGTTTATTTTGCTAGCGTATATTGTTATTCTTTAGGTAAACAATTAATCTATGCAATATAATTCACTTAAAAAACATTAATTTTCTTTTGGTAATCATCAATCAAATTCTGACTTTTTGCTTCCGCTCTTGGAGTGGCGGTGCTTCTCTGTTGACATCAGTTTGATGCTTCAGCAACAATATTTTTAACCACACCCCTTTTATCCTTCATTACTGTTTACTACAAGGAGATTATGCACTAAAAGTAGGCCCTACTCCCTTTTCAATATTCTGTTTCAATTAAAAGTACATGAACAAACTGAAATAAACTCAGCAACGTCTGGATCACATGAAATTTATAGGTAAAATGCACTTAAAACAAATACAAATAGTTGACTTGTGTATGTTCATGTTTATTATAAACAATTTGGTTCCACTTTATATTAGGTGGCCTAACTGCGTACTTGCATCAAAAAAATAAATACTGTACTTGCGCTTACTGTGTTCATAATGTATTGCAGAACACCTCTGGTGCTCTTGAGGTGGGATATGGGTATTGTTAGGGACAGGTTTGGTGGTATGAGTAGGTTTAAGGGATGTCAGCAATTTCAAACGTAATTGTAATTGTAAAAACAATGCATTTATATAATAATTACATTGTAACAAATTATTAATTTCAGTGTAAGTACATGTTTGGTAAGGCCACTTAATATAAAGTGGGACCAACAATTTTTATTGTATCCAATATTTCCAGACCTTTGACATAGATGAAAACTCAGATTAGAACTTTTTAAATTAAGACTTTGAGCAACCCTTTAATAAATACACTGAATGCAATGAATGTGGACAGGTCTGTATTATATATGACAGTAAGTACACTACAGTGGCATTTCTTAGTGTCTTAGTGTAAGAAAGCCCAGAGCTAAGAGCTCTTTCCTAAGTCTTCTACAAGACTGTCAACAGAAGACGATGATTTATGAGTCGCACTAGCAGAACTTCTCTAATAAAACCTATTCAATATCTAGTGGTGTTGCTCCTACAGTGAAGGAGTCAACAACGACCACATAAAAGATATCAAAAAGACTAAAGGAGTTGAACTGCACTTCCCTGAACTTGCGTCTGGAGGTTTATGTGAGGGCATTTGGTAATGAAAATCTGTTGGTGCATTAAAAAACAACTTTCACAGCATATAGATCAATGTTCCGACCTGTTTGACTTGTTTTCTTCCAAGGATGAATTTTAAAGAACTCCTGGCCTTTCTAAAATGGACTACAAATATTATCAATGGTAGCCTACTGACCACAAATATACTAGGTGTCAAACTTGACACAGTCTAATATGGTCTGTCAGGCCTATAATGATATAATATAAAATCAGTAACTAATGAATCATTAAATCTGACAGCAGTACACTCTCAGTAATAAAGGTACAAAAATCTGTCACTGGGGTAATAGCTTTTTAAAATGTAATTCTTTGTTCCTAACAGCTCCTTAAAGGTACATAATAATACATAAAAAATACAAAAGTGTACCTCATAGTACCTTAAAGGTGCAAAAGTAAAGCTTAAAGGTACAAAAGTAAACCTTAAAGGTACAAAAGTAAACCTTAAAGGTGCAAAAGTAAACCTTAAAGGTACAAAAGTAAACCTTAAAGGTGCAAAAGTAAACCTTAAAGGTACAAAAGTAAACCTTAAAGGTGCAAAAGTAAACCTTAAAGGTGCAAAAGTAAACCTTAAAGGTGCACAAGTAAACCTTAAAGGTCCAAAAGTAAACCTTAAAGGTACAAAAGTAAACCTTAAAGGTACAAAAGTAAACCTTAAAGGTGCACAAGTAAACCTTAAAGGTCCAAAAGTAAACCTTAAAGGTACAAAAGTAAACCTTAAAGGTACAAAAGTAAACCTTAAAGGTACAAAAGTAAACCTTAAAGGTACTAATGTGCAACTGAAAGGTACTTTGTATAAAGGTATTGTCACGGTTGTGGATCTGTCTGTTTCTCTTGTATGTGTGTGTGGGAAGTGGGTGTGTTTGTTTGGGTGTTCCTGCACCTTGTGGCTCTGTGTGTTTACTTTCGTCAGCTGAGCAGTAATGTGTCTTGCTGCCACTCAGTCTCACTCAGCTGTTAACTATTAACCACAGGTGTTGCGCGTTACCGCTCATCTTTATATGTTCAGCGTTGTAGATAGCGATTGTCAGTTTGTTGTATGTTCACCTCTGTGTCTGCTTCCTGTTAGGCAACTCTCGCTAAATCCGGTGGTGAATCATCATAGAGTCTGTAGCATTTGGACTTTATGCACATCTCTGTTTCATTGATGTTGTTTCTACTGCCTGCACTGATGACAACAGTGAGAGACTTCACTCTGGATCTGCTGCTCTGATGAACTATTACCGCTGGTAAGCGTGTCGATTTCCTTGAGAGTTGCACCATTGCACTAACCCCCTTTCCTTGATATGTGGTAAGATATCAGTGAGAGACTTCACTCCGGATCTGTTGCTCGGATGAACTATTACCGCTGGTAAGCGTGTCGATTTCCTTGAGAGTTGCACCATTGCACTAACCCCCTTTCCTTGATATGTGGTAAGATATCAGTGAGAGACTTCACTCCGGATCTGTTGCTCGGATGAACTATTATCACTGTTTAGCGTGTCGATTTCCTTGTGAGAAGCACCCTTGCTCTTTACAATTCTTCTATATCTGGTGAGATCAATACCAGTTGTTATTCTTGTTATCCCTGCTAATAAATCATCTTGCATTCACTTGCATTTGGGTCTCCTGTGTAATTGTGACAGGTATTGCCCTAGTGACAGCATTTGTAGTTTTATTTCTGAGTGTGTAAGATAAAATATGTGATTTTGACTCTGCCTAAAGATTAAAGTGCTTACTCTTGGCACTATAGTAAATTTTTAAACGTACTAGTACAGTCACGGTTACCAGCAAGAGTGCCCATCAGACACACTAGAAGACAGAATACGCCACACACCCCAGAATTATTTGCACCACACACCTGACTCTAATGAACTTGATTGTGATTACGCAGACACCTGCAGCCAGTTTACACCCTTATAAAAGCGCCTCAGTCACTGCAAATTCTAGTTATGTGGTCACATTAGAGTTTATTCATTCATTCATTTAATGTTTCGGCTAAGTCCCTTTAATAATCTGGGGTCGCCACAGCGGGATGAACCGCCAACCGCCAATCCAGCATATATTTCACATATATATATATATATATATATATATATATATATATATATATATATATATATATATATATATATATATATATATATATATATATATATATATATATATATATATATGGGGGCAACCCAGTGGCGCAGTAGGTAGTGCTGTTGCCTCACAGCAAGAACGTCGCTGGGTCGCAGGTTCGAACCTCGGCTGGGCTGGGTCAGTTGGCGTTTCTGTGTGGAGTTTGCATGTTCTCCCTGGGTTCGCGTGGGTTTCCACCGGGTGCTCCGGTTTCCCCCACAGTCCAAAGACATGCGGTACAGGTGAATTGGGTAAGCTAAATTGTCCATAGTGTATGAGTGTGAATGTGTGTGTGGAAGTTCCCAGAGATGGGTTGCGGCTGGAAGGGCATCCGCTGCGTAAAATCGTGCTGGATAAGTTGGCGGTTCATTCCGCTGTGGCGACCCCGCAAGGGACAAAGCCGACAAGAAAATGAATGAATGATATATGTATATGTATGTGTGAAATATATGCTGGATTGGCGGTTGGCGGTTATTACTTCACACAGCGGATGCCCTTTCAGCTGCAACCAGTTACTATGAAACATCCATACACACTCAATCACACACATAAACTACGGACAATTTAGCTAATCCAATTCACCTATAGCGCATGTGCTGCCCTATAAAACATGCTGCCCCACTAGAGTTTAAGTATGTGAAATTCTGTCATACGGCACTGTGTAAAGAGGCGGGATTAAACAGGATGGATAGATATTTTATGGATAGATATATTTTCCATATTTTTAATTTCTGTCCAGACAGGTCACATTTTGCAGGTCAGAGTTCACCAAGCTTAACTTTGCAACTCAGCGAACTGCGAAACTTGTTGCACAAGCTTGTGTTACTGGTCTGCTGCATTCACTTGCAAGTGAATGGAAATCTATGGGGTGAAAAGTGTAGTGTGACCGTGGCTTTACTGTCAAGTGTGTGTCTGTCATTTGGTTTTGATTAGACTGTTTCTTGTTTTATGATTGTTTCCGGCCTGCCTCGACCTGTCAATTGTGTGTTTGATTACTGTTTTTATTACACCTGATGTTTTTATCTGCACCTGTTTGACCCCTGCCTGTTTGACCATTCTTAATAAAAAGCTGCTTCTTGAACTTTACCTTTGTGTACACAAGCTCAAACATAACACGTACTTACTTATTTCAATCCTATTATTTAGAGACTAGTATTTCTCTGTTGCAATCAGGATATCACAATAATTAACCCCAAAAAAAGCCAAAGCAAACACTAGCAGATACCTATGGTATAAATACAGCACTATAACATACAAAAGAGAGAGATCAACTTAGAATGTCACTTACCTGTTTTATAATGATTTAATCAGCTGTAGTTTGAAATTTACACTGAGTTTTTCTCCCCTAAGGACTTATTATGCAGAACGTATTATGCTATAAGGGCTTATTACGGAACGTCAACCGTCTTTGCTCTTTTCAGTATGACAGGCTGATGGCCTGCTTACCCAATAATCTCTGAATGTTTTATATTATGAATATTTAAGGCTCTATCCTTATAAATAAACTGCATAGTTGCAATCTAAACAACTACATTCTTGTCTGAAAAAGCCTCAAAGTACATTGTTGTCCAACAACTGCAACATTTGTCAAACTGTATAGTGAGCTTATTGATCTGCTGTCACTCTATGTGGGAGGAGTAATACATAAGGGTGAAAAGGCTGTACAAGTGCTGTTATTACGGGAGTATCGCACCGCTATCAGCCAATCAGATTTGAGAACCATACAGAACTGTATATATATATATATATATATATATATATATATATATATATATATATATATATATATATATATATATATATATATATATATATATTAGCATATACATTTGGGTGTACTAATTTTGGGCCGTTATCATAAGTTATTTGTTAGATTAGCTCCAGATTTGGCTTCAGTACTGCCTAATCTAATATATATGCACAAATGTAATATTGTAAAGCTTCCTATAGAAAATATTATTTAAATGAGAGATTTGTGAGGGGTGTGCTCATATATGTTGAGCACTGTATATTTATTTTTTAGGGTGGGGGAACTGTTTGCATTATTATGTTGTAATTAAATTTATGAGGATGATGCAAACTGGCAGAGTTTGTACACAGCTGCTGGAACGTCCTCAGTGTGTTGCAGTGGGAGCCGCAACTCGGTATATCCTGTGAGACTCGAGCCGGGACGACTCAGCTGTTTGCTCCACCACTGTCCCAATGCAGAACAGCAGAGTGTCCAAGTGGGATTTTCTGCTTCTCTTCCTGAACTCAGCTCATTGCTAGTACAGTAAGTAAACACAGAGGATTAACTATGAATAATGTTCCACTCACAGAAAATGGCCCAATATTTTCTTTACACATTACTAACATTGCTTGTTCTTTTTGAGCAGTACCATCACTAGGCATGAGCCGGTATAAGATTCTGACGGTATGAGAACCTTGGATAAAAATAGATTTTCTGCTCTAAAATATGTCCTTTCAAAAACAGATTTATTTACAACTTGAAGAGTCATATTTGGATATGTAAGAATGGTATTTTGACCACGGCGGTTCGAACTGTAGTTCTGCCGAGCGACTAAAAAGTTATCAGCATGATGATAAAAAAACTGTACATTTCTAGTCAAACCTTTCTTCTGCAATCTTATACCAAAAACGGAAATAAGGGCAGTATTAATAGCTAAAAATGTGGGAGAGCGTTGATATTATGTGATTGTATTGTATTGCAATATGGAGCAATTAAGTGTTGATGTTAAATCAAAAGTAATTCACAAATACTTGAAAATGAATTGATTTAATGACAATAATTCTCTATGGTTACAACTAAATTAGTTACAAATAACTGTTTAAAATGATCAAATATGAAATGATAAAAATATATAATATTAATTGTACCCAGCTTAAATGTAAATTTAAAGTTACCAGAGAAAGACAGGGGGAGGGAGAGACAAAAAGGGAGAGGGAGAGGGAGAGAGCCAGCGAAGATAACCTCCAGAGAAGGAGAGGAGCAGAGCTCAGGAAAGCGCAGAGAAGAAAAGAGAGCCAGAGAAATGTTTACCAGCTATTTTGTATCTTTCTTGACCATGTGACTAAAGCCCAAATACTGAGACATTCAAACTGACCAATCAACATGTGACCACATCGTAAAACCCCCAAAGTCCACATACCAGGCCCTGATCTTATCAGTATCTGCCTTTGGAGTCAGCATGGACCTTCTTTGGTGAAAGACATGTTTTGCCATATAAACAAATGCATATGATAAATTAGACTCTTACAGATATCTGTCTTTTCTTTGCATATAAAGTAAAGCCACTAGACTGTTCAGCTCTATAGCATGCTTGTATGTTGGTCTGTAAGTGATTCGTTTTTCAGCTGACCAGTAGCTTTTGATGCAACCCAGGCTCATTCTGAAAATGTAGCCCTATATACATTTTTAGAGAGCATCAAATACGTCCCAGGAGGTGTTATGGTTGTGGATCTGTCTGTTCCTCTGGTGTATGTGTGTGTGTGCGTGTTTATGTGTGTGGGTGTGTCTTCACCGCGTGGCTGTCTGTTGTGTTTACATGTCATCAGCTGGGTGGTCACGTGCTCTGCTGCTATCAGTAACCTCAGCTGTTTGCACTCCACAGGTGCAGCGCATTACTGCACCTATATCTGTTCCTGTTTTACGTTGTCAGTTCGTTGTGGTTCAAGTCTGTGTCTGTTCCCTGTTAGTCTCCTCTCGCTGAAACTGCTGGTGGTGAGTCATCATAGAGTCTGTTGCTTTTGGACTTGTCAAGCACGGCTTGGTTTCCTTAAAGTTGTTACCGCTGTTGCACTGATGACACTCAAAAAAGATTCACTTTGTTTTGCCGCTCTGAAGAACTATAACCGCTGTTTAGCGTTGTCGATTTCCTTGAGAGATGCACCATTGCTCTACCCCTTCCCTCGATATCTGGTGAGATATCCATGAGAGACTTCCCTCTGGATCTGTTGCTCCGAAGAACTATTGACGCTGTTTAGCGTTGTCGATTTCCTTGAGAAATGCATCATTGCTCTACCCTATCCCTCAATGTCTGGTGAGATCTATTCCAGTTGTTGTTTCCTGTTATCCCTCTTAATAAATCAACTTGCATTCACTTGCATTTGGGTCTCCTGCGTATTTGTGTATTTTTTATTTATTTATTTTTTTTTGCAGTTTTCGTGAATCCACCAGAGGCCGCTGTGTACGCTTTTTAAGATTTCAAATTCCTCTTGCGAGTGCCATTCGCACCTGCTGTTCTCGCGTAAATTCCACCAGATCCTCTCGCGTAAATCCACCAGAAACCATGATCCTATTTTCACCTCAAAATTCCAAGAAAGTTTTTCTTTGTATGCCCTGAGAGTCCACACATGATGAGGGCTGATGTAAATCTATTCTGATTCTCTTACCGATGCATTCTAAAGCTACTCCTGTAATCCCTCTATTGCTATTCAACAACAAGCAATGCATCCTGAATGATGATACAAAAAACACAGCGGGTCAGCCACCGCTTGCAATAAATAGGATATGATTGCAGGTCATCTTGTGGTAATGTTTGTGGTAATGGCAAGTTTATCCTTCAGCGGCAAAGATGAATTGCAGTCCAGCTATTTTTTTCTTTTTTAAAGAACACGAGTGGAGTAAAAGCCAAAGCATTATATTTCTGCGATGACATGATTACTTTTAAAGGTGACATTAAATAAAAATACTAGACACTAAAGCTTTTGAAATTGATCTATTCTCTGATGGATGTTCACCTGCTGCCTGATTTACTGATGCCCATTTCACTGTGTCAGTTATGTTACGCTCCTGAAGATATTTCATATACAGCCTTAAATTCATATTAGACTTTTTTTTAATTGTATGCTTAGGAAGTACAGTTTATTGCCTTAATTTGCTCATTGTTTCACGTTATTCAATTCAAATCAAGTGTATCTGTATAGGGGCAACCCAGTGGCGCAGTAGGTAGTGCTGTTGCCTCACAGCAAGAACGTCGCTGGGTCGCAGGTTTGAACCTCGGCTGGGCTGGGTCAGTTGGCGTTTCTGTGTGGAGTTTGCATGTTCTCCCTGGGTTCGCGTGGGTTTCCTCCGGGTGCTCCGGTTTCCCCCACAGTCCAAAGACATGCAGTACAGGTGAATTGGGTAAGCTAAATTGTCCATAGTGTATGAGTGTAAATGTGTGTGTGGAAGTTCCCAGAGATGGGTTGCGGCTGGAAGGGCATCCGCTGCGTAAAATCGTGCTGGATAAGTTGGCGGTTCATTCCGCTGTGGCGACCCCGCAAGGGACAAAGCCGACAAGAAAATGAATGAATGAATGTATCTGTATAGCGCTTTTCACAATAATTACTGCACATTATTGCATTACAATTAGATTCTGAAAAGTTATAGGGTGGACATTGTAAACACAGTTAACCTGCAGTTTTATATTATATAATGTCCTTCAAAAAAGGTGATGTTTAAGTTAAATGAAGTGTATTTAAGTGTTTGTGTTGTCCTCAAAGTCCTCGGATGGTTCACAGTTTGTAGATCTGATCAAGTGACGCTGCACAATCTCTAGAGACATTGAGAAGGGCATTCCCATGTGGAAATAGAGAACAAAGAAAATAGTTACCGTAGTTTATAATGTATTTGAACAAGAGGTATTAATGTCAATACAGTTCACTGCATTTTCAAAATAAGATTTTTTCAAATTTTATTTGCCACATACAGTTGGCACTTTTTTCTCTTTTTCTTCTCCCTTTCCTCCTACTTTTCAAGTTTGTCCAGCCTATTAAAGCCAAAATAGTCACTGTAGATGCATTAACAGGTCCTCTTCATTTTTTTGTCGGCTCAAAACAGGTTGTCTTGCTTAATAGAGGAATGATTAAAGCTTAACATCTGTCTGCTATTAATGCCGCAATATTTAACATTCAGTCCTTAATCATGCTGTTTTTTATATATATATATATATATATATATATATATATATATATATATATATATATATATATACATATATATATATATATATATATACACACACACACACACACTCACCGGCCACTTTATTAGGTACACCTTACTAGTACTGGGTTGGACCCCCTTTTGCCTTCAGAACTGCTTCAATCCTTTGTGGCATAGATTCAATAAGGTACTGGAAAAATTCCTCAGAAATTTTGGTCCATATTGACATGATAGCATCACGCAGTTGCTGCAGATTTGTCAGTTGCACATCCATGATGCGAATCTCAAAAGCGCTCTATTGGATTGAGACCTGGTGACTGTGGAGGCCATTTGAGTACAGTGAACTCATTGTCATATTCAAGAATCCAGTTTGAAAAGATTTGCGCTTAATGACATGGTGAATTATCATGATGGAAGTAGCCATCAGAAGATGGGTACACTGTGGTCATAAAGGGATGGACATGGTCAGCAACAATACTCAGGTAGGCTGTAGCGTTGACAATGCTCAACAGGTACTAATGGGCCCAAAGTGTGCCAAGAAAATATGCCCCACACCATTACACCACCACCACCAGCCTGAAGCGTTGATACAAGGCAAGATGGATCCATGTTTTTTTGTTGTTGACACCAAATTCTGACCCGACCATTTAAATGTTGCAGCAGAAATCAAGACTCATCAGACCAGGCAACGTTTTTCCAATCTTCTATTGTCCAATTTTGGTGAGCCTGTGTGAATTGTAGCCTCAGTTTTCCTGTTCTTAGCTGACAGGAGTGGCACCCGGTGTGGTCTTCTGCTGCTGTAGCTCATCCGCCACAAGGTTTGATCTGTTGTGCGTTTAGATATTATTGATTGTGCATATATATGATTAATATATGAATTAAGTCATGATATTTATTATTTAAAGTTGGTAACACTTTACAATATAGGACACATAGTTAATTACAGTGTTTCTTTGTTCATGTTGTATTGTTCATTGTCTAGTTCATGATAACTCACAGTGCATTAACTTATGGTAACAAGCACAGCATGGGATTTTAATAATGTATTAATAAGTGTAGAGCAAACAACAATAATATTAGTACATCATTTAATAATTATAGATTATCTTTATAAAAAAGTACATTAACCTAATGTACTCATTCATTTATTTTCTTTACATCAATTTGGTTAATTTGATTCAACTTAAATATTTTAACCAGCAGTTTATTTATTTAGGCAATTTATTTATTTATTTAACAAAGTGTGGCTTTTCTTTTACTGAAGATTTCAAACCCTCTGTGACATGTTGCAGGAATGTTTTAGGGAATGTTTTAATTACTGAACAGATTGTTTGAACAGAACTGAACATGTTTCTGTGAAAACGCTGAGCCATTCAGAGCAGGTTTCAGTCTGTTCCCAGATATTGTCCATCTTTTGGAGTAGCTGAAGAGGAATAAAATGCTGAAAAACAGACGGCATCACCTGAAATAACACGCTGTGTGCTATCAATTCATCTCAAGCACCGCAGTTGTAGCTGAGGGAACTTGTTTATGGCTCTGCCTACACAGTAGACATTTTTGTCTGTCTGGAGCTATACAGTAAATATTACTTTCAAGCGTGAAATATCTACACTCCCTCAAAAACCCCTTAGAATGGTCTAAAGCAGTTTGCGTTTAAACCAACAGTTCTATTGCTGTACAAATATTTGGCTCTTCTGTTTTATAGACTGTGGCGTGAAACAGAATAGTGAAAAACACACTGTAAACATTATTGCTTCTTGCATTAGGAGTTTACAATCATAAAACAAAATACTATCACAGAGTAAAAGTATTAATTTTGTATGCTGGCCATAATATAAGGCATACATAAATATACCTGGAATAGTAACCCAAAAATGCAAACCAAAATTCATAATAATAATAATGATAATTCCTTACATTTATATAGCGGATTTCTAGACACTCAAAGCCTTTTACACATAGGGGGAATCTCCTCATCCACCACCAGTGTGCAGCATCCACCTGGATGACATGACAGCAGCCATATTGCACCGGACTGCACACCAGCGGATTGGTGGAGAGGAGACAGAGTGATGAAGCCAATTATAACATGGGGATGGTTAGGAGGCCAAGATAGATAGAAGCCAGGGGGCAAACTTGGCCAGGATGACAAGGTTAAACCCCTACTCTTTTTCGAAGGATGTCCTGGGACTATATATATATAGTTGAAGTCAGAATTATAAGCGCCCCGGAATTATAAGCCCCCATTTTTTCCCCCAATTTCTGTTAGACGGATAGAAGATTTTCTCAACACATTTCTAAACATAATAGTTTTAAGTCTAAACAGACAATAATGTTTAGCATTAGAGGCCCTCTGTTTTCCTGCAGAAATTGCTACCAACGCATAGTGTGACATTTAATAGACTTGAAGGCTGTTTTCAAGTATTCCAAGTATTTAGAATACAGTACCAGGATTAAGCAAAGTAACGGAATACGTTACAAAACATATTTTAAAGCAGGTATTCTGTATTCTGTAACTAAATACATTTACAAAGTATTCTCCCCAACACTGTGCATTTTCACCTTTGGCTAATTATTGCTCACTTTCTTTCATTGCAGGGTTTTTGCTTTTGGAATTTATAAAAAAAAAAAAAAAACTTAACCTTGAATCTTTTATAGAATCTTTAATCTGTTTGCTTAATTAATAGAATATGTTTTTAACGCTCCAGAAGGACGCAAAGTAGGAATCACTGGTCCCTTTAATAAAAATTGTTTAATTCTTCATTTTTGAAGCTGCTAGTTGATAAAAACAGTGCTGTTTTAAAATGTCCAAGTCAATCAGAGAGTTAGTAAGTAGAAGAAATCAGGCTTTACTTTTCTGTTTCATTGATTGTATCTAAGCAATATAATCATTGTGGGCCGGTTTGCAATGGCAATACTCCACTATTTAGAGCAAGGTAGGGCCACAAAGTTATTCTGCTTAGGGCCCCTAAATGTACAGGGCCGGCCCTGGGTGCAACACACAGGTGTCACAGTTATACATTTCAGATTTCTATTGATTGAGATGCTCACCGTTAGTCCTCTTTTTTTTTTTTTTTTTTTTTTTTTTGAGAACTGCGTGAGATGAATGGGAGCCCATCAGGGAGATATCAAGATAAACATTAAAGCAGTACAAGGCTGACAGGAAAATAAGAGTCATCTATCAAACACACACATGCCTTGTCAGAGGAATGCCGAGCCTGGCGATGTGTAATACAAGCCAGCAAACTGTAGTCAGAAGTTGCCAAAAGCCATCGAAAAAAAACACAAAGGGCGGTTTTATTTAGAGATGATGCTTTCTGCTTCATAGGTCTCACACCTCACTCTGTCTTTAAACACTGGAGTTACTCACGACCTCCACAAAAACAACTCTTTTATTTAACAGAGCATACAGTTGAAGTCATAATTATTAGCTGTCCTGAGTTATTAGCCCCCTGTTAATTTAATTAAACAAGTTATAAGTATAAGTAATAAGGCAAGTCATTGTATAATGATGGTTTGTTCTGTAAACGATCGAAAACAAATATTGCTTAGGGGGGCAAATAATATTGACCTTAAAATGGTTTTTAAAAAAATTTAAAACTGCTTTTATTCTAGTCGAAATAAAACAAATAAGACTTTCTCCAGAAGAAAAAATACTATGGGAAATACTGTGAAAAATTCCTTGCTTTGTTAAACGTCATTTAAAAAATAAACAAAAATTCACAGGAGGGTGAATAATTTTGACTTCAACTGTATATTACATTCCCGGACAGACTTTTCTTAATCTTGATGCTTTGTGATGGACAAGGCTGTGTTTGTCTTGTTTTCGTCCTCCAAATGTAACTGTGCATGCTAGTGGTTTACCTGCACTGCTCTTACTAGTTGGCCTCTGTTGCATTTACAAGAGCCTTTAGGTGTTTTTCCCCCCTACAAAAAATGTCTGACGCGGAGCTATTAGACATGTCTGGTTGAATCTTTCACCCCACAGCAAATTGAGGTTAAGGGCACAAAGATAACATTGCGCAGAGGAACGAAACAAGATTTGTTGCCGTAATAGCTGTCAAGTTAATCACATGCACTCTCCAGTATTCTGCTCAATGCCGTGCAGGAATAAACCAGGTTTTTATTGCCTCCCCTGAGCCAATGTATTTTAGGTACAAGGGCCCTATCTTAGACCTGCTGTTATGCGGCAAGTGTTTTTTTTTTTTTTTTTTTTTGTAGTTTTAGCCCAGCGCAGGTATCATTTTTTTTATGTTCTTCACCATGTTATATATCTATAACACAGGAGATACAATATAACGATATAACCAGCATAGGGATAATACTGTCATATACAGTAACTCTGTCTAAACACTAAATTTGCTAAAGACTAATTGATTATCAATCAACTAACCAGGCAGTCGGCCAGTCAGTAAGTCAATCAATCAACCAACCAGCCAACTAATCATCAACCAACCAACCAACCAACCATCCATCCAACCAACCATCCATCCATCTGTCCATCCATCCATTCACCCAGCCACCCACCTACCCACCAATCATTAATCAGTCAATACATCAATTAACCAACCAACCAACCAACCAACCAACCAACCAACCAACCAACCAAACAATCATCAACCAACCAACTAACGAAACATCCAACCACCCACCCACTTGCCCACTCACCTACCCACCAATCAATCAATCAACCAACCAACCAAACAACCAACCAACCATTCATCCATTCACCCATCCACCCAGTCAATAAATCCATCCATCTATCTATTCACCAGGTCAATCAATCCATCCATCCACACAATCAAACCATCCATCCATCCATCCATCCAACCATCCATCCAACCACCCACCCACCTGCCCACTCACCTACCCACCAATCAATCAACCAACCAACCAACCATCCATCCATTCACCCATCCACCCAGTCAATCAATCGATCCATTAATCCATCTATTCATCCGCCAGGTCAATCAATCCATCCATCCATCCACACAATCAAACCATCCATCCATCCATCCATCCAACCAACCATCAATCCACCCAGCCACCCACCAATCATCACTCAATCAATCAATTAACCAACCAACCATCCATCAATTCACTGATCCACCCAGTCAGTCAATTCATCCATCAATCCATGAATTGATCCATCCACCCTGTCAATCAATCCATCCATCAATCAATCCATCTATCCACCCACCCGGTCAATCCATCCATCCATCCACACAATCCATTCATCCATCCATCCACCCAACCACCCACCAATCATCAATCAGTCAATCAACCAACGATCCGTACATTCACTGATCCACCCAGTCAATCAATCCATCCATCCACCCAGTCAACCAATCCATCCATCAATCCATGAATCCATCCATCCACCCATTCAATCCATCCATCCATCCACCCAGTCAGTCAATACATCCATCTATCCACCCAGTCAATCAATGAACCAATCCATCCATCCAATCAATCAACCAATCCATCCAACCATCCACCCAGTCAATTAATCCTCCAATCTATGCGTGCATCCATCCATCCACCCAATCAATCAATCCATCAATCCATCCATATACCCAGTCAATTAATCCATCCATCCATATATCAATCCATGCATCCGTTCATCCACCCAGTCAATCAATCCATCCTTTCACTTTGTCAATCAATCAATCCATCCATCCATCCATCCATCTGTCAATCCATATTAATCCATCCACCCAGTCAATCAATCTATCCATCCACCCAGTCAATAAATCCTTCCATCTATTATGCATCCATCAATCCACCCAGTCATTCAATCCATCCATCCATCCATCAATCCATCCATCCATCTATCCATCCACCCAGTCAATAAATCCTTCCATCTATTATGCATCCATCAATCCACCCAGTCATTCAATCCATCCATCCATCCATTAATCCATCCATCCATCTATCCATCCACCCAGTCAATAAATCCTTCCATCTATTATGCATCCATCAATCCACCCAGTCATTCAATCCATCCATCCATCCATCAATCCATCCATCCATCTATCCATCCACCCAGTCAATCAATCTACCCATCCATCCATCCATCCATCCACCCAGTCCAACCAGTCAATCAATCAAACCATCTATCAATCAATCCATCTATCCACCAGTCAATCCATCCATCCATCCATCCATCCACGCAGTCAATTAATCCATCCATCCATCTGGATCCATTCTGAGACATTCAGTGCAACAAATTTGAGTTGTTGTTTCCAAATAATTTCCTATCAACAGTAGTTATTTTTACCTATGGCATCAAGATGGCCTTTCTGACAAAAGAGCTGCTGCTCACTGTACATTTTCTCTTTTTCCTGACCATTCACTGTAAACCCTAGAGATGCTTGAGAGTGAAAATCCCTTGAAATCAGCAGTTTTTTTTTTATACTCAGACCATCTCTCTCCCTGCAGAGCCTTTCAATGTACAGTAAAGTCCATTTGAACCAAAACTTCTATGAGATGAGATGCTTTTTCACTGAAATCTCAGTCCAATTAAATAGCAGTCTTTAAGCAATGTCAATTGGACTGTTCATTAACATTATTTCTTAAAGAGGTTGTCATTTGTTCATTATCAAGACTCCACATTTAATACATTAAAATCAGTACCATCAAAATGGGGGAATACATGCTTCGGCTGACATTTTATGAAAGCACAAAAATGTACTTTGACATACATTTGACTGCAGTATCGAGGTAAGATGAATGCTATAGGGCTGCATAAAAACAGTCTTTGCTTCTTTTCACATAAATGATAATTAAAGGCACCTTTGATTGACAAATGAAAAACTATTTTCATACAGCTCTTTATATAACACCAAATAAATACCACAAAACAACTTTACAATTTGTAATCGGATACATTTGCCTCACCTATATCCATATGGACAACTTTTCTGGTATGGTCAGTTTGCTCAGTAGCTCACCTTGTACAGTGTAATTCTTGTGATGCAGAGTGTTCACAAAAGACATACAAACAATGTAAAATCAAGGTAAACTGCTGCTCACTGTAAATTTTTCTCTTTTTCTGACCATTCTCTGTAAACCCTAGAGATTCGTGAGAGTGAAAATCTCTTGAAATCAGCAGTTTTTTTTTATACTGAGACCATCTCTCTCCCTGCTGAGGCTTTCAATGTACAGTAAAGTCCATTTTATCCAAAACCTCTGTGAGATGAGAGGTTTTCTACTGCAATTTCACTCCAATTAAATAGCAGCCTTTAAGCAATGTCAGTTGAACTGTTCATTAACATTTTTTCTTAGAGAGGTTGTCATCTGTTCATTATCGAATTGAGGGAATACATGCTTCGGCAGACATTTTTATGAAACCACAAATATGTACTTTGACATACATTTGACTGCAGTATCTAGGTAAAATGAATGCTATAGGGCAGTATAAAAACAACAACTTTTGCTGCTTTTCATATTAATGATATTTATAGGGACATTTTATTGACAAATAAAGGTTTTTAAATCCATGTTTGTCATACTGTCTCTGGAGAGAACCCAAAGCTCGGAGGATCCTTGAGTCCGGGGCGAGGAGTCTAAGCTCAGGTAGGCCTCCAGAACTCCCCTGGAATAGGGTAGGAAGGAGGGGAAGGAGTCTGGGTGGATAGGGGGATTCTTCAAGACAAACATGGCTAAGGTAAGGAAATCAGGCTATTTACAAAATGTGCGTTTGGATTAATCTGATTGGTATAACATGTGATTGTAACGCAAGACTAGATGTGGTCAGTCATAAACATGTGATCCTCTTGAAATTAGTTTACATAAACTTTAATAAATACCACAAAACAACTTTGTAATTTGTAATCAAATATATTTGCCTCACCTCTATATGGACAACTTTTCTTGTGTGGTCAGTTTGCTCGGTAGCTCCCCTTGTATGGTATTGTTCTTGTGATGCAGAGTGCTCAGGTTCGAGTTTGGTGATGCAGAGTGTTCACAAAAGAGATCAAATCAAGGTAAAACTATGTGCAAATGCACTTTTCCAATCTGTTTGATTTTGAAAACACTATTGGTTGGGTTAAGGGAAGAATTTTGGTTAGTAGTTTGCTTAATGATCTGTATAAAAAAAACGTTCTTGTGGACGTGTACAAGAAGGACGTGTATATGAAATATGTAACAGTCTCAATTGTCCAAAACAAACAGTTATTTATTTGTTGGTTTGTATTTTACTTTTGGACTCAAGAGGGTAAAAAAACAGCAACTGTCAAATATTTTAGAAGTTTAAATCCCAGATATACTCAAAAACTCATCATGTTGTCCCGAAGTTCAATTCAATTCCATCTACCAACCCTGATTTCCTGCCTTTACTCAGTTAGCTTTCACCCCCATTCAAAGGTATTTATATGCTTACCTTACTTCCTTTTTACTCGTGTTACAAATTAATTTGGCTGACAACAATACAGTGACGTCTCATTTCCACTTCCATCACACATACTACAAAACAGACCCTAAGTTACTTATTTTAAATCTACAAGAATGTAGACAGCACCTTCTAGTGAATTTGTCATCTAAAACGCACAACAAAACACAAACAGAGCAACGTGTTTTATGTTTCGTAAAAAAAAAAAATCTACCAATCTACTTGATGAAAAAAAAGAGGCAAATTATTTATCCTCATATTTAATCCTAGGTAATCTCCATCCTGATTTGCAAGTTGCTGTGAATTATGAGGACTAAGAAGACTCACTAATATGACATAAATTAGCAAGGCTGTTCTCCCACAGGCATAGTAATTCTCCAACCTTTCCTCAGTAATTGGTCCCACTAAGGTCAAATATCTTCACTTCCGCTACACAACGAATGAACCAAAATTATAAGGTCCAAAAATACATTTCCCACTGTAAGTGCTGTTAGAGCATCATCTGAAACTCCAAGTTCTATTAAAGAGATGACAAGATTTCTCCACCGCACATGGGTGAAGGTCTTCTTTGCAATTATACTGGATAATTTTAGGCCTGTGTTATAAATATATAGCTGGAAGTCAATGGCATGTGCAAATGCATTAGCACAGCATTAGATTTATATTCAGTTCTCTCTGCTTTGTTGCGTTTCTTAGGTGGGCTGCGGTGGGAAGGACATCCCCACACAGTGCTGCAGAAAACATTTAGCAGGTTATGAATGGGCAGATTGGTTAAATGAATGTTAGGAAGGATTATATGAGGTCCTTTGATCCCTAACGTGTAATGCCAAGTTAACATAGCGGCAACCCAATTCATCACTGTCACAACAGAGCCAACAACCAATTTGTTTGCGTCGACTTCCCAACTGTTTTACCGCGTTCTCGTCTGACCGAAGTCATGTCATCAATCATCTTGGAGAGACGAACAGTAATATTTTGCATTCAAACATATTTTGTTTGAGAGATAGCAAGGTGGATGGGATGCACGCTGAAGCAACATGAGATCTTAACGAATGAGAAAAGTGCAATAATTATTAAGCAAGCCGATAATTACCGGGCTTTTGTTGAGCAATTGTTTATTGAGCACAAGTGTATTGAACTGTTAATTAAACCCTTGGAAAAAAATTAATAGCAGAACAAGCTGAATTAATCAACTTTAATTAAATCAATTCTTCCATTGTGCTTTTAGCCTCATTCAGCAAGCCAAGCATAAGCGGTAAATTCCTCAGTCAGCCAGTTTTCCCATTGTCCAGTGAACACACAGTATGATACTGTTGGAAAAACCACAGTACGGCTTTTACTAGACCAGTACCAGCATGTTTATTCATACCAAATTACGAAGTCGCGTGTCACAAACAATTTTGAAATGAGATAGTTTTCAATTGGATTTCCCTGTTGGGAAGACGTAAAACTTGTCATTTTTACTGTCAGTGTTGCCAGATTGGGTGGTTTCCCGCCGAATTTGGGCGGTTTTGCTACGGCATGCCACCGAGCCCCAGACCCCCATCACCCCCCCCCCCCCCCCCCCAAACCAACCCCCCCCCCCTTGGTCTTCACTTATTACCTGCTTTTGTTCACCTCTACAGAACCAAATCCCCCCATTCCCCCACCCGCCACCTCCCCGCCCGGTCTTCACTTATAAACTGGTTATGATCTCCCAAAGAGATGCCATCTCTACCACCAGCCCCCTACCCCCCTTTTAAACTTTCGCACTACTTACACTAGCCTTCAGATGTCTGGCCAGTTGTTTTTGCATTTCGGCGAGTTTTGGATAGCTTTTGGGCTGGAATCAGTCAGCTACATCTGTCAACACTGTCTACTGTTGATCATCGTTTGGAACCAATAACCCTTTAGATAGGCCTGTGCAAAAATATATATGGAGTAAGCAACAAATTATAGTCTGCGTGCATAAATACACTTGCTATGTTTACTATGTTCTTGAGAGCTAAGCTGCTAATTTGTTTTATAAAGCAATATATACCAAAAGTTTGAGACAGTAATGCATGCTTTTATGACCACTCAGTTAGATTACTGTAATGCACTGTACTGTATGTGGGGAGTAGCAGGCAAATGATGCAAAATGCTGCAGCACACCTGTTAACTGGTAATCTCAAATATGACCACATTTCCCCCGTGTTAGCTTCGCTTCATTGGCTCCCAGAAAATTTTAGAAAACAGTTTAATATTCTTTTATTTGTTTTTAAATTTCTAAATGGTCTTGCCCCACCTTATATCTCTTAGCTGATTATGGTTGTCTTGATACTAAAATTCGGTACCAATCGATACTGAAATTTTAAAAATGTTCATTTCTTGCTATCATTTGAGTGCTGTTGAGCCCGTTCTTAAACAGCGCGGATTTGCCTTTGTGTTCACGTGCTCAATAGAAGTGAATGTTATTGGCAGTGAAGGTCATCAGCTCACTGAACTCACCGCTGTTTACTGAGTGCAACTACAGATACAGGGACACTGGAGCGTTTTAAAGCGGAGATTCATCAGCGGATCACTCATATGTCAGCTTATAAACCAACCAGCTGATCGACATGACTTTGAAATCAGCCTGTTTAAGAACATGCTGAACAGTGCTCAAATGAATGGAAATGCGGGAAATGAATGTTTTTAAAATTTCAGTATCGATTTTAGCAGACATTCGTTCTGCATTAACCAATCAAGAGCTTGCTCTTGTGGGGGTGTGATTATGACATACCGCCTGCAATTGGTGTCTCAAGGGGAAATCTTCTTGCCGACACTGGACAACAGCTCATCAAACTGGGCTCGGCTCAGTCTGAAGCACTGCTGAAAGCTTCCATCATCCAGGTATAGTTTCTGGAGGAGTTGCACCTCTGAAAGGATCTAGTGGACTCAGGCACGGCGCCGAACCAATCTACACTGTTTTTCAGTCTTCCTAAAGCACATAAAGCACAGCTAATCTCTCAATAATATTGGTGTTAGTCATTTAGCAACAAAGCTAGAGTAACCGGGCAAACAGAAGCTCTGCCCATGACAAAAAAAATCTATTGTGAAGTGAATTTGACGGCCGAATGAATCGAGCAAACTCAAAATGTTCACACGTCGATTTACGCACAAATAGCATGATTTATTCGTGCATGCCGCATCTGGTGTGAAGACAGCATTAGAGTGTTGTATTTGGTTTTATTATTAACCAACTGCAGTGTGGCCTGGTAGGAGGAGTCAAACAAACAGTCACATAGAAGTAAGGTGCATTCGACTTGCAGCCGGCAATCAACGAGATTAGCTGAGCGCAGGTGGGGCGGAGTTGCAAACAAGGCTGTCAGGTCGAACACCTCGGGGCTCATAGTTTACTGCATGATGACGAATCACATGGCGAGATCAATGATTTATTTATTAATCCAATCACATTAATCCAAAAAGATTGAACAAAAGGACATTCCAAAAAAAGTTAATTGTTTGTTTGGAAGTTTGTGAGACGGAAGTTGTCCAATAATAAACGCGAAATGCACGTGGTTGTTGTAATGCAGTGAACTCAGCCAATCATGTAATGTCTGTGTCGTCATCGCAGCACCTGCAGTCCAGCTTCAGATGCTGCACTGGCTGAATCAATCGTTGAATCGGATCGCTGTTGCAGTACGATAATGCCACATGTTATAGTCACGTGGCGTCGGCACAGAGTCAAAACGGACAAAATTTCTAATCGGCATGCACCCCTTTTAGACTTTAAGGTCTGCACATCGCTGCATGAAGTCGAACGCACCTGTAGACATTGATCATCTACTTTGGAGGCAGAGTTTAGACACACTATCACATAATAACAAAGCGGCTCATTCAAAGTGTCTTGAATATTAGCAGTTTTAGTATAATTGAGAAAGTTTTGGGTTCTTTTTATAGAACAAACTTCTCCTAAATGTCAAAGGAATTTTTGATTTTTCAGTTTCCATCATCATTTTTGAAAGTAATATGCTGAAATGTACTCATATTCACTTCCCTTTAGCTCTCTTGAATAAACAGAAATGTACAGTTGGCTCAATCAAAACAGCAGTCCTCTAGCTGAACCTCTCTAGACCTTATAAATGAAACCTCTTTGGACACTTTTTTTTGGTCAAGATGCTTTATTTTTCATTGATGTCTCACTTTTGTGATGAATAAATCTCTTTTATTTGAGACGTACATCTTCAGACATGGATTTAAAAAATAATGAGAAAGGCGGTGAATTTTGTCAACAAAAAAAGCTGATAGAGACCAATTAAGATGATGGATATCTAAAATCAAAACAGCAGGGATCTTCTTTCTTCTTGCGGTTCAGATCTAATTGGCCAGGTTCCTAAAACCTTTTAAAGTGAACGCATACTGGTATAATAGTTTGGAATAAATACACATGTCAGCGACAGGGTGGTGATGAAATAAAACACTTCTGCTTGTCACATCTTCCCTAATGAGAGTCAGAAACTGTTCATTGAAAGACATATTTTAAAAAATATATCTAAATTAGCAATTTTCTGTATTTTGTGATTCATGTTTGTCATTTTTACTCAGTTGTTTATGCTTTTGTATTGCATTATGGGACCTTGATTTTTCTTCCAACACTTTTTAACCTTGAAATGTTCATAAAAGAGCTTTTATTAACATTTTTTAATAGTTTAAAGGGCACCTATGATGAAAATCATCTTGTGTAAGCTGTTTGGACAGAACTGTGTGTAGGTGTAGTGTGTCCACAGTCATATTAGAGTGACATAATGACCATAAGTTGCATAATAACATGTCTCTCTAATGACAAGTATAATCATATCCACAAGACAGGACGTGTGCAAGCAACTTCATGTCTGTCACTGTGCTGTTTATCTGACGCAGCCGAGGTGGAGTTTGAGACACTCTCTGACAGGCATGTGAGAACTGTGGGCGGGAAGAACTAGCATTAAAGACACAGGCAACAAAAACAGCTACAATGTGTTCAGAGCAGAAAATTCTAATATTCTGAAAGGTCTAATAAATAATCTGATGGGTGTTTTGAGCTGACACTTTACAGACACATTCTGGAGACACAAAAGTCTTAAATCTTAAAAAAAAGGGGTAAAATAGGTGCCCATTAAGTGAAGTTTATTTATAAACTAATTTGGAGAGGATCACATGCTTATGATTGCTTGCGGCCGGCCACGCATAATCCAATTTATGATTCACCAATCAGACGATTCGTAAACCACTATAAATACTCTAAGTTCCATATAACAGCCATCTTCATTTTGAAGAATCCCCTTCCACCCCTACTCCTCCTCCTTACCTAGATGGGTGGCACGTTGGCCCAGTGGTTAGCACTGTTGCCTCACAGCAAGAACGTCACTGGTTCTAGTCCTTACCAAGCCAGCTGACATTTCTGTGCTGAGTTTACACGTTCTCCCCGTGTTCACGTGGATTTCCCCTGGGTTCCCCGGTTTCCTCCCAACGTCCAAAAACATGCAACTTAAGTTAATTGACTAATCCAAATCGGCACCATAGACATGCTCCTAGTAACTAGTTATCTCAAGAGCAATCACTCAGTTCATTAGCTACTACAGCAGGGGAGTTCTCGAGATCTACCTGAGCTCAAACTCCCCTCTCACCTTGCAAACGGGAGGGAGCCCCATGCTCGAGGATCTTATGAGCTCAGGGCTCTCTCCCGGGACAGCATGCCAAACAAGCTTTATAATCAATCAGCTAAGTGTGAACTCTTGAAAGTGATATATTGTCTGGGTTGGTGCTGTATATTACTATACAAAAACCTGGCAATAAGCTGCCAGTACATTTTCTGTTATTTTACAAATGTATTTCTCTCTATATATTATTTCTTACACATTATATTATTTAAAACTACTAAAATGTCAATTAAAAGTCACTTTGTTAAACTATAGGGTTGAATTTTTAACATCAGAAGTCAACAAAGCTGAGGTCAAGCTCCCATAATGTAATTCACAACTGTACATTAATGGAAAACAAAAATCATAATGCATTGTTAAGTTTGTCTGCATGGCTGGTGCACTGCGGATGTTAAAAAAATTAAGAAGAAGAAGAAGAAGAAGAAGAAGAAGAAGAAGAAGAAGAAGGAAAAGTTAGTTTAATTTCTCAAACTTCTTTGAAACAAGAAAGTTGTAATGCGTCAAAATCTTCTGTGAGCTGCAAATAAGTAAACGGATTACATTTGAAGAAGCCCATCAGGGAGCAGCATGATATTCTCACAAAAATAACTTTATGTGGACAGCAGCGTCCCAAGGCAAGTCGTATCTTTTAAAAGAGACAAGGGGTACCTGATTTTCCTCATTTTCAGTCAATATTGTGGGTATTACTAGCAGGATGCATTGAAGATTTTGGTTGTGAGGAAAAAATTATTTGGAAAAAGTTCCGTCAGTCCGTCATTTTGAATTACAGCAGCATCAACTCAAGATTTACTTTGATTCAAGGTTTATTTTGAACACCATCTTCACTGCTAATATGACACAAATTTCTTGTTTAACAGACTTTGATACAAAACTTACGTCTCAGATTCTTTTTTAAGCGAACCACTGTGTTTTACCAGCCTGGGGTGCGTTTCCCAAAACCATCGTTAGCCAACTAAGGTCGCAAGTTTCGTCGTTACAAACATAGTTCTTTGATTTGCTGTTTCCCAAATCCATCGCTCCAACGAACATTCGCAAACTGCGTCGCAAACTTGAGCTCTTGAAACGACACCTCTGGAGCTGTAGTTAAAAGCATAGTTCCTGGCTGTGTTCTATTCCCACTTATCCCCCCTATGCCCTATTCATTTAGAACATTCTAACATTCAAAGTTGGAATTATTAATAATAAAAAAGCATTAAGTTCATCTCTCTTAGGTGTAATTTGCTTTCAAAGTATTTTTACAGTTCAGTTTTAGCGATCTTCATGTTTACAATTGTGCTCCCTTCGCAGTGCACTTTAAAAACATTGATATCAATTTGAACACAGCCTCATGGCGAAAGCTATAGGTATATTTAAAAGCGCAAATTATGTTACAGTACGTCTCCAAAGCTTGTGAAAATAAAAAACATAGCATACGTTAATTCTTTTATTTTATAGTGGGTTATTTATTAAGTTTCTCTGCTGTATATGACATGGGCCTGTTGGTTAGAACTTTCTGCTGTGGTTTGCATGTGTCAAATTGTATTTTTTTTAATAAATAAATAATATCCTAAATAATAATAATAATAATAATAATAATCATCATCATCATCATCATCATCATCATTAATATTATTAATATTATTATTAAAGTAAATATATTTATAATAAATCGCCTTATTATTTATTTATATGATTTATATATGACATTAGAATAGTGTTAGCTTTTGTAAGTGATTTTATGTTTTAGAATAGAATATGTAATGTTCAACTTCTCAATAATATTAGTAAAGCAAACATTGGCCCTATATGTTTACAAATATTTCAATGAATATGGAAAATGAGTGCATGTTTTTACCAAAACTAATATTGGATTTTATTTTAAATGCGTGTTTGTATAAAACAATATAATTTGCACAAAGAAATGATGGGGTTCTTCTCTGAAGAAGTTACTCCACCCCGTTTAGAGCATCATTATGGGCGTTTTGCGTCATAACTAACGTAGTTCAAGCGATGGATCTGCGACAGAGAAACTATGGGTTTTGGGAAACACTCGTCACTACATAGTTCTTTTGCCAAACGATGCATCGCACTATGATAGTTCAGCCGCGAGTTACGTCGTTGTTTGGGAAACGCACCCCTGATCTCACGAGGAAACGTAAGTATTTTACGTTTTTTTCAGTAAAGTGGCTAATTCGTACGAATTCGTACGAGTTCAGTCGTACAAAAATGTATGATTTTAAAAAGGAGGCGTGGCACCTAACCCCACCCCTAACCCCAACCGTCATTGGGTGATGAGCAAATCGTACTATTTTGTATGAATTAGATCGTACGAATTGATACGAATTAGCCACTAAATCAAAAAGTTACGAATTCCCGTGAGATTGCGTGGGTTTAACAGGAAAATGAGATACTTTACACTAGGTCTGTCACAATATCTATTATTTGTTGTACGATATATTGCACTAAAATATATTGCAATAAATGATATTATTGTCAATCGCTCTCTCCATTATGGACGGCAGCAATCACATCCTGCACACTGAAAAGATGGCCTTTCTGCACTGATGACATTCTGAAACTAAAAGAGTTTGGAAAAAATTAATTAAATATGTGAATGTCAGTACCTGAATGGGAGACCACATGGGAAAGCTTGGTTGCTGCTGGATGTGGTGTTAGTGAGACCAGCAGGGGGTGCTCAACCTGCGGTCTGTGTGGGTCCTAATGCCCCAGTATAGTGAAGGGGACTCTATACAGCTCAGTGGGCGCAGTCTTTCGGACGTTAAACGGTCCTGACTCTCTGTGGTCGTTAAGAATCCCAAGATGTCCTTCGAAAAAAAAGTCAAATTTGCCCACTGGCCTCTGTCCATGATGGCTGATCCCAAGTCTGTCCATATCATCATTGGCTTCATCTCTCTGTCTCCTCTCTACCAATCAGCTGGTGTGTGCTGTGTGGTCTGACGCAATATGGCCGCCGTTGTGTCATCCAGGCGGATGCTGCACACTGGTGGTGGATGAGGCGATTTCCCCCTAATGTGTAAAGCGCTTTTAGTGTCTAGAAAAGCGATATATAAATGTAAGGAATTGAATATAACACTTATATTGTAGCAGATTTACATTTTGCGGACATTTTCAATGCCATTTCAATGCACATGCTAATCAAAATTCCATAGATATATACACTAGATATCGCATAGGGACCCTGAGCATGCGTCAATAGCGCCGCCACATTGGTACAGTGCTTCTAGGACAAACGTCATTCAACCGCACTAGTCAAGACAGTATGCCAATGTGAAGATGCTGGACTGTAGCGCTGTGTACGGATGTAGTAACGAGCAAACAAAGAAAACAAAGCACAAAGGCAGAACATTTCATAGGTAAGATTTTGTTTTTTATGTTTTTGTATGTTATGAACTTTTGTGCTTAACAAGTAATGCTATTGATGATAATACAGTCTCTTGCTGCATTCACCATAAGGCAAAGTAGCACCAACCATACCTGTCAACATTGGGATGTGAAAATAAGGGATATGCCCCCCCCCCTAAAAAAAAACCCCAAATTACTAAATATGTTGATTTAGAGCTGTTTCGTTATAAATAAACAGTTAAATGGGCAGTAATATGTTTTATTATTATTATTATTTACAAAAGAAAAAATATACAGTATACATTAGCAGCAACTTTAGCAAACAGTTTAGCTTATTAAAATTAATAGCTATTATAATGAAATAAAATCAAGCTATCAAATCTCATTAGCCGTTTCTTCACTGTATAACTGACACCTTCTAATTAAAGAGCAACATATGAATCTCTTATTTATTAAATAACAGGTGTCACTTCCCAGATAGCAAAATGACATCATTTCAACCTAAAATCAACGTTTCTTTTGACATCGATTCAACATCGTTTTGCTCATCGGGGTAATGTTGAAACGACGTCAGGCACTCCATTCAAATCTAACCTGAAATTGACACAATTGGTTACTTACCCAACGTTGAATCGATGTTGATATTCAGTCGATCAAACGACGTTATAGAATCCACACATTTTCAACATGTAATCAACCTAATTGGTTTGTCCACCTGACGTTGAATTGATGTTGATTTATAGTTGATTGGAACAACGTAGAATCCACACATTTTCAACATATAATCGACCTAATTGGTTTGTCTATCTGATGTTGAAATGATGTTGATTTATAATCGATTGGAACAACGTAGAATCCACACATATTCAACATATAATCGACCTAATTAGTTTGTCTATCTAATGTTGAAATAAATGTTGTTCTTTACTTCCTGCTCTCTATCCTAATTTCAAATTTAAATTCCACACCAGGCCAGTAATTTTTTTTTTTTTTTTTTTTTTTTTTTTTTAAGTGTTGAGCCCTGTTGGGTAATTCTCCTTCTCATTAAAACTCAAATGTGCATTGTGTTGTGACAATTACTTAAGATTTTTGTAACAATAAAGATGCATTTAATACAACCATAAAAACGCTAAAAGATTGTCAGTACACTGTACTATAGGCACAACCAGTCGTTTGGTCTCTTTGTGCGAGAGAGGAAAAAAAAAAAAACATTTGCAACTTGTTAAAAAAAAAAAAAACTTTCTCAGACTTCAAATATACTGGTCACTAACAGAAACTTCAGTCATGGGTGCTGTTCTTTCGCTCTAGTAATACCTTCAGAGAACATAATAGTCAGTGATCCATACATAGGCAGAGAGATTAGTGTGGTGTAGGCAGAACTGGAATAGACGTCTGTCCAGGCACAGGTTACAGATCTTGATGTCTTCAACTGGAGATTTCAGAGAAACTGCCATTAAAAAAAATTGTAAGAAAAAAAAACATGTTACTCAGTAGGAAAATCTCACCAGGTACAGTATCTACTATTACAAAGTACAATTCCAAGGTAAATTTTCAGTTCAACCCACAGTATTGGTACCATAAAATTGCCACAATTTTTGACTCCTCCTCACACAGAATATTAAGTTAACATGGTATTTTGTTAGAAATTAAATGATCTTGGATTTCATTTTCTTGTGAAATTCTAAAAAGCTTAATGATATTAAATATTTTTCAAAATAAATGCGTTTACAAACATTTGTTTAGATACTTGTACAAGTAAACTGCAGTAACCTCAAGAGAAAAGCATGTAGACAAAATAAATTTTAATAAACAGGAAAATAAAAAAAAAATGCACACCAGAACATAGCACTACAATCAGAAAAAAAACAGACAAGCATGGTTTGTGAACAATTGAGGTAAAGTTGGTTTTATATTCGGATATTCAGACATTCTCCTCAATAATATAATGTCAGAAAAGTATTCTTTGCAAATTCTAAATAGGGAAATCATATTAGCAGCAAATGACTATCAAAGTACAACATTGTTTACAGTCAACTAAACAGTGTTTATGTTGTTTTGAAGTCACACTTGCATGCTAATTTCGATTGAATATTCAAAGTAACATGGTAAACAATATAGAGACTTCTAAATGAACGAATGTGCGAATATAAAACCAACTTTACCTCTATAAGCTTTTCCCATTCAATGCTGTGGACCGTCTCTGGCGAAGAGTTCGTCACTAAATGTAGAAAAAAATAGAGCAACAAAACAGTAAACTGACAGCGATTCACTTCGCTAGCGTAATAACGTGTTAAAAAATCTCGTTTAACGTTAGCTCGATGATGCGTAATGTTATTTGCGAACCGTTTCTCATAACTTAGCCTATACGTTAGCTAGAGCAACATTAACTTACATATGTGTTTTATGCTCATTCCAAATCGATTTGACAGATCATCTTATATTTTACACAGGTTAAAAAGCATTGAAGTCATAAAGTGAAGTTAATCGTGTTGAAATCGAAAATTAAATAACCAAAACAGCTTTTCATTTACCTTAACGTTACCTTTATAGATCAGCTGCAGTTAATAGCCTGGGTACGCACAGGGCGACATGGGCTTACTAAAAAACGTATAGGAAGTGGTAAAGTGTTAATTTACACATCTAAAAAGTTACATTTTGACATAAATTCTTGGGAAAACGACAAATAAAACATGTGAAACGTCGAATACAACGTGCTTACCTTACAGTTCCGTCCGCTGCCTTCGGTTTGTTAGTTGATTCAAATGATGAGCTGCGCCTCACGCTGACTCGCGCAGAAGAACCGACTCCGAGTCCACCAATCAAGTTTCAACATCGAACCAGTGTTATGATTTCGACCAGATGCGTCGGGTAGCCTATATGTTGAAGAGTCAACTTCATTTCGACATTGAATCAATGTTATGATTTCGACCAGATGCGTCGGGTAGCCTATATGTTGAAGAGTCAACTTCATTTTGACATTGAATCAATGTTTTATTCTCGATGTAATAACCTTCCGACGTACCGACCAAATAAAGAACGTTGATTCAATGTCGAAATTTGATCGACGACTGATACTGACGCTTATAACCAATAATCGACATTGATTCAATGTCGGCTTGCTATCTGGGTTTAAAAATGCAACCATCTAACGTTATAATAAAAGCATTCGATTGCCTTTTTATGCGCATTTAGGACGAAATTAGTTGTGTTTGAAAAAACCCCCACCAAGATCGACATCTTTAGATATTATTATTATTAATTATGTGTATATGTCTGTTTAAACACGCACCCAAAACCCAGCCTACGCTAGGAAACAGCCTCTATTTATCACTATGGAGCGTGTCAGATGATAGTCATGCACCACTATATGACTGTTTTGAAGATTGCATATGAAGGGGGGACGACATCTGTAATGAAAAGGCAAGGAAATCCCGCCGTTTTTTGTATTTATTTCAAAGTGTTTTCATGCCTAAACAAAGCGAAAGCACAGAACAGGCTCACATTTAAGTGCAAATGGCGGCCCCTGGTGGTTTGGCGGTATGGGTTGCGTATAGGGAGGCTCAGCTCTTTAATGTTTATATGCCACCCTTCAGAGAAAGACTGAAAATACGGGAGAAATACGGGAAAATACCTTTACGGGATGATAGCGGGATAGAACTGTAAAATACGGGAGAATCCCGGGAAAAACGGGAGGGTTAACAGGTATGGCACCAACTCACACTAAATTCTAGACTTATGCTAGTTTTGTTGAATAAAATAAGCAAACTATGTTATGAAATATGACAAGAAGATGCTGCCGTGCTAGAAACTTGTATTATTGTCAGCTAGGTGAACGAGTCGTTCATAACGGAGATTCATTCACAAACGGATCGCTCCCTCCGTCAGAATGAGAAGTGAAAGCAGGAGAGGGGGTGTGTTTCAGGACATGGATTAGATCAAATTAAACAGGGAAGGAGGGTAATGCATTTCCATGCACACAAACACTCACTTTTTGTCAGGAATGACCGTGCGGTCACTGATCCATCAATGTAGAAAAGTGATGTAAAATTATAAAATTTCGTAATTGAAAAAAATATTTGCATACTGACCACCGGGGAAAACTCCCGATCATAGATATATGTGTATATGTGTATTTCTCTGGCTTTGGATGGCCACAGTCCTCCGCTTCACCTTGGTCCCGCATTCATTTCAAAGGAGCGCTACCCTGTACTAAAATGGCGGCTCTATTGACGCATTCGTTTTAATAGACAATAGCAGGGTAGGCGACATCTAGTGTATATATCTATGATCAAAATTCCACTACATTTAAACAATACTGTGTGAATGGTGCATTATGGTTACTTATCATACTAAAAGGGACACATGCATCTCCCCAGAGCACTAAAAGGTTTATATTCGAGACCATTCACACCTGTCCCTGAACAATGCAACAGGCTACCACTCTGACCAAAAGTTGTAGAATTACAACAAATAAGAATTACATGTACATTCTACAAATATAGAATTACAACAAATAATAAGCTCTAAATCAAACCTGGTTCATTCATTTTCTTTTCGGCTTAGTCCATTTATTAATCAGGGGTTGCCATAGTGGAATGAACCGGCAACTTATCCAGCATATATTTTACGTAGTGGATGCCCTTCCAGCTGCAACCCAACACTGGGAAACACACACACTCCTGCATTCACACACCCATACACTACAGGCAATTTTAGCTTGATCAATTCACCTGTACCGCATGTCTTTGGACTGTGAGGGAAACCGGAGCACCCAGAGGAAACCCACGCCAACATAGGGAGAACATGCAAACTCCACACAGAAATGCCAACTCACCCAACTGGGGCTCGAACCAGCAACCTTCTTGCTGTGAGGCGATCGTGCTACCCACTGCGCCACCTTGACGCCCCAAATTTGATTCATGTTTTCTAAAATGACAAAGTATGTGTTCTAGACATTGTAATAAACACAAAAAAATAAAGGAATTTTACTTACCTAAATATGACAAATCCAGACGTATAGGAGATCAGCTCAATGCGAAGATTGCAGGTAGAGTAAGTTCATGGCAAATGTAAGTGAATTGAACACAAAGCAATTAAGTTGTCCCCCAAAAAACTCAAGAATTATGTTGTTTCGAATTAATTAAAATAAGTAGTTTGAACAAACAGTAATGTTTTTTGTGTGCGTTTTTGAAGTGTTATGCTAATTACTTAGTTTGACTTATTTTTAATTTATTTTTAAAACACATGATTGTTATTTAAATTAAAGAAATACCATTAAAAATTACACTAAATGTGTGTACACTGACGAAAATAATTCAAAGATAATTATTTGGATTTACTAAAGTTAAGTGGTTGTAAAAAAATTATTTGGGCTGAATTTAAACAAACAAATTAAGTTGAACATTACTAAATTACTACTTAATTTGTTTAAATTCAACACATAAGATGTTTGCAACAATTTTGCAGACATAATTTTTTTTTCAGTGTACTTGTGGGTTATTTATACACACTATAGATCAGCTTTAATAATAATTTAGTATGATTTTAGTAGTATTTCTTTTAATAATTGTTTCTTTGAACTGACAGATCTACGAGCAATCTGGTGGACTGACGGTTGATCTAGAAAGTCTGCTTCTGCCAGCTAACCAAAGCTAGTTTTACATCTGTGAAAGGAAATATGTATAGTAAATGATTATTTGCCAACAGTGTTTTAAAGTGGGACAGAGAAGGTACAGTAATGGTTGAAAGTGTAAACACAGAATAGCATTAGATGAACATGTACTGCCACCATCTGGTTGAGTTCTACTCTGTTCTACTCAACTAGAATAGAGGGACCAGGTTATTTAATACTGCAGATTTGACATTTTTAATATTTTACAAAAATAAAGATTAAAAATCCAAGATAGTAGAATGGAATAAATTTGTCAAATTCACAGCTCTGCTTTTCAGAAATACACTCAGAAAAGGAATGGTGCTGCTTGTTTAAATTACTTAATTAAAATGAGTTAAACAATACAATTCTTAGGGTTTTTTGAGCACAACTTAATTGTTTTATGTTCAATCCACTTAAATTTGTAAAAAAACAATTACGTTAACTCAATCGATTTGTGTTGGGACAACATGAAGGAATTATTTTTTAGTGTAAACTGGCTGACTTTTAAGTAAAAATCAAAATTGCCGGAAAAGTGAGGATTTTATTGAAATTCACAGCCATTTGAGAAATTTTTATAATCTGCGTGGAAACCTTCCTAAAAGTGAATGTACACCAGAATACATTTTAATCTATTTTATTGATGATTATGACTTAAATGATGATTTAAGGTGGTTTAATTCCAACCCAGGCAGATTTTAAATACGTACCCCTATATACATTTCTGGAGAGCACCAAATACATCCCAGGAGCTATGTTTTTTTGCAGTTTTTGTTTTCGGCCATTTCCACCGTCTGTTCTCGCGTAAATTGACCAGAGGCTGCTGTTGAATTACCCACTGACCCACCCTCCTCCTTCCTTGAACCCAACCGACAGCGTTTTCAAAAGCAATCCAGAAAAAGAAAAGCCCTTGCGGCAGCCTAATTTTTGCCACGTTTTCACATTTTACCACATTATTTACTTGTTTATTTTATTTTTTTGGCTTTTGTTAAGTCTTACCTGCTTTCTGGAGCAGTTCTTTGCCAGACTCGAACCCCTTTGTCGCAGCCAACTCCACTCCACATCACAAGTCCTCCAACGTATGCAGCGAGCCACTGGACAAACTGGTAACAGTGGAAAAGCCGTCCACACAGAGGTAAACGGTCAGCTGGTAAGCATGAAAAGGAACGACATCATACTGTCTTACATTCTGTCATCCAACCATCCATCCATCATATGTAATTAGATATCTATCTTTCTATCTATCTATCTATCTATCTATCTATCTATCTATCTATCTATCTATCTATCTATCTATCTATCTATCTATCTATCTATCTATCTATCTATCTATCTTTCTATCTATCATTCTGTCTATCGTTCTGTCTTACATTATGTCATCCATCCATCCATCCATCCATCCATCCATCCATCCATCCATCCATACATATATTTGTACCCTCTATCATTGTTCTATCTATCTATCCATCCATCCATTTATCCATCCATCCATCCATCCATCCATCCATCCATTGTTCTATCTATCTATCTATCTATCTATCTATCTATCTATCTATCTATCTATCTATCTATCTATCTATCTATCTATCTATCTATCTATCTATTTATCTATCTATCTATCTATCTATCTATCTATCTATCTATCTATCTATCTATCTATTTATCTATCTATCTATCTATCTATCATCTATCTATCTATCTATCGTTCTATCGTTCAATCGTTCTATCTATCGTTCTATCTGTCGTTCTCTTACATTCTGTCATCCATCCATCCATCCATCCATCCATCCATCCATCCATCCATCCATCCATCTATCCATCTATCCATCCATCCATTGTTCTATCTATCTATCTATCTATCTATCTATCTATCTATCTATCTATCTATCTATCTATCTATCTATCTATCTATCTATCTATCTATCTATCTATCTATCTATCATTCTGTCTATCATTCTGTCTTACATTCTGTCATCCATCCATCCATCCATCCATCCATCCATCCATCCATATATTTGTACCCTCTATCATTGTTCTATCTATCTATCCATCCATCCATTTATCCATCCATCCATCCATCCATCCATCCATTGTTCTATCTATCTATCTATCTATCTATCTATCTATCTATCTATCTATCTATCTATCTATCTATCTATCTATCTATCTATCTATCTATCTATCTATCTATCTATCTATCTATCATTCTGTCTATCGTTCTGTCTTACATTCTGTCATCCATCCATCCATCCATCCATCCATCCATCTATCTATCTATCTATCTATCTATCTATCTATCTATCTATCTATCTATCTATCTATCTATCTATCTATCTATCTATCTATCTATCTATCTATCTATCTATCTATCTATCATTCTGTCTATCGTTCTGTCTATCGTTCTGTCTTACATTCTGTCATCCATCCATCCATCCATCCATCCATCCATCCATTGTTCTATCTATCTATCCATCCATCCATTTATCCATCCATCCATCCATCCATCCATCCATCCATCCATCCATCCATCTATCCATCCATCCATCCATCCATTGTTCTATCTATCTATCTATCTATCTATCTATCTATCTATCTATCTATCTATCTATCTATCTATCTATCTATCTATCTTTCTATCTTTCTATCGTTCTATCTATCTATCTATCTATCTATCTATCTATCTATCTATCTATCTATCTATCTATCTATCTATCTATCTATCATTCTGTCTATCGTTCTGTCTTACATTCTGTCATCCATCCATCCATCCATCCATCCATCCATCCATCCATCCATCCATCCATCTATCTATCTATCTATCTATCTATCTATCTATCTATCTATCTATCTATCTATCTATCTATCTGTCTATCTGTCTGTCTGTCTGTCTGTCCATAGTGTTCATTTTAAAGATGTACTGCAGCCATACGTTCCTCTGGTTACATAATTCACGATCTCCAGAACTGTATAAAGGGCTACGGTTTCAGAATGAGCCTGTGTTGTTTAATTATCGATGTTTTAATAAAGTAAATATTTAATAGGGCTGTTGATCTCTTTGGAAAGAAATCATTAGTTTAAATCGATCGGGGTGATTTTGTAAGGCTGTGAATCATGCATAAAAATAATAAACAAATTGCAAGAATATTTACAATATAGAACAGTGCTTTATAGTTTCCAAAGATCAAACAGTATTATCACTCTCGAAAATAAAGGTACAAGAGCTGTCACTGGGGTGGTACCTTTTCAAAAGATACACATTTGTACTTTAAGGGTCCATATTGGTACCTCAAAAGCTTATATTTGTACCTAAACATTTTAAGAGGTACACTTTTGTATTTTCTAGGTACTAATATGTACCCTTGAGGTATTAATAAGGACCCTTTTGGTACAAATGTATAGCTTTTAAAAAGGTACCACCACAGTGACAGCTCTCGTACCTTTATTTCTGAAAGTGAATAATGAAATGTAAAATAAGACTGTGTAGTCTTCATTAACAATTCAGTAAAATTATTCTTCATTAAAGTTGCAAATGTTTTTTTTTTTTTGCACCTGAATGCTTTAAATTTTCATGAAATGCCTTTAAAACACTTGCAAAGGATAAAGATTCACTCTGTTATGGTTATACTTTCCAAGGACTCTACAAATCTCATGTATTCTCAATTGTTGTGCTGTTCAACTATGATCCCTCAACATTGCATATCTAGCGATGTGACTGTTGCGGACACACACATTGCGATATCGATGCTGAAACCATACTGTATATTGTGCAGCCCTAATATTTAAGTTAATACCCTATACTAGAGTTTACTCACAGCTGCATGCATTCTCTTGTCAAGTTTGTTTTTTAATAAATCTTATAAAACTATTGCGAATTGCCAATGCTATCACACGGCAATTCGTAACTTTTTGATTTAGTGGCTAATTCATGTGAAGTAATTCATACAATTTAGTACGATTTGCTCATCACCCAATGACGCTTCGGTTTAGGAGCGGGGTTGGGTGCGACGCCTCTTTTTAAAAATAGTACATTTTCGTACAACTGAACTTACGTACGAATTCATACAAAATAGCCACTAAACTGACAAAACGTAAAATATGTACGTTTCCTCGTGAGATCAGGCTAGGAATGCACATTTCCCCCTCTGTTTTGTGGTGCATAAGCCACGTTTATAAATAAGACTCTTGTTCTTTGAATTTTCAGTTTCATAGCGGCAACATAGGCTCATTCTGAAAACGTAGCCCTATTTACATTTCTGGAGATAGCGAATTATGTAGCCAGAGGAACATATGGCTGCATTTTGTCATTAAAACGAACGCTACAGGGCGGTATGATGCCGTTCCTTTTCACGCTTACCAGCTGACCGCTTACCTCTATGTGGACGGCTTTTCCGATGTCACCAGTTTGTCCAGTAGCTCGCCATGTATGTTGGCGGACTTGAGGAGTTGACCACGACAACAGGGTTTGAGTCTAGTGAAGAACGGTTCTAGAAAGCAGGTAAAACAAAAACAGAAGCCAAAAAAATGTATAGACAAGTAAATAACAGGGTGAAAATATGGTAAAATCTGAAAACGTGGTAAAAAAAATCAGGCAAGGGTTTTTCTTTTTCTGAATTGCTTTTGAAAACTGTCGGTTGGGTTTAGGGAAGTGGGTGAGCAGGTCAATCCTTGCTTTTGAAAAGCACTATCGGTTGGGTTTAGGGAAAGAGGAGGGTGGGTCAGTCAATCAGTCCGTCAATCGACAGCAGCCTCTGGTGGATTTACACGGAAAAAGCAGGCACGAATAGCACTCGTGAAAGAAATTTGAGATCTGAAAAGCGTACACAGCGACCTCTGGTGGATTTGCGAAAACAAAAACTACAAAAGACGTACCTCCTGAAACGTATTTGGCGCTCTCCAGAAATGTATATAGTGGTACGTTTTCAGAATAAGCCTGGGTTGTGTACTTCTGTTGCATCTGTAGCATTTAAATCAGAAATCAAGCACTCCTTTAACAGGGTATGTCTATGTCAGAGAGAATAGAATCAGACTGGAGAAAATGGCCTGCTGTTTATTGAGCCATAAATACATTTTAGACTCTGATAAATATAGTTCAGAAAAGCCCTGAGCGATGACAGTGAGTCTCCAACAAAAGCAGCTGTGTCGCTCAGCGGTTCCTCTCACTGTTCTGTGCTTCGGGCCCCATAGAGACCAGGTAAGAAAGACCCCCTTTTTCATTTCATTGCACTAATATAGAATTTTTGATTCAGCAATGGGTGGATCAAACACGGTCTGTTTGTTTTGAGCTCTCTAAAAACATGTTTTAAACAGTTTAAATGAAATATTGGGGACTTTTGTAAGTCATGTGTTAAGTGTGACATTTCAAGTTTTATATAAAATATAGACTATTACAAAAGAATAAATAAATAAAATATTCATTCATTTTCTTTTCAGCTTAGTCTATTTATTAATCTGGGGTCGCCACAGCAGAATGAACCACCAACTTAATAAATAAAATAAAAATGTAAAAAAAGATTCCAAATAAGTGTATTAACCGCAATATCATAGAAATCATTTTGTTGATGTTATTCCCTACAGAACCCTTCAGTGAACAAACTTTTTTTTTGTCATCAGTTTGAAGAATATAATATTTCAATGAACCTGCATTGTATGATGTTCTGAGACATCAAAATACCCTTTATACTTCATCTTTTGACATTTGTGACCATGGACCACAAAACCAGTTATATTATAAACCAGTGTGCATTTTCTTGAAATTGAGATTTATCCATCTTCAGAGAGATTTAAACATTTTTATTGTGTTAGCAAAAAATAAACAAATATGAATAAAATAGGAACCAAATGAGAACCGTTTGGTAAAGTTAGGTGAACAATTTGTGTTTGCTAAGAAGCATGTAAGCTGTCAAACATCATACAAACATGAGTTTATATTTATACTCTGACATGTAATAAATAATAAATGTAGTTAATCAGTGGAGTATTATTATTTATAATTTTTTTCTATGAATTACTATTATTTAATTTTTTATGATTTCTTTTCTTTCTTTCTTTTCAGTTGTTTATTGTGTTAAGTGTGTCATTCTTGTTAAATGTACAAGCACCACCATGTCAGACTTGTAATGGCATTTAAATACTGCTACTCTCTGACAACTTAAAATGCTTCTTTAATCCTCTTTTGTAAGTTGCTTTGGATAAAATCGTCTGTTAAATAAATAAAAGTAAATTTTAAATGAAGTATATGAGCAAATCCAGCATTATGGATGTGACATTTGCAGTAAAAACTCAAAACGTAAACTCATATAGAAAGTATGTTAGCATAGTTTTCAAAGCAACTAACCACAGAGATACAGGATCAGAAAAATTATCAATCTGTAAACATTTTTTATATTTTAAATGAAGAAAATAAACATGCGTTATGGATGTGATGAAAAAAAGTCTGCAAGTTTACAGTCTACAAAATACTTTGGTTATGGATGTCTCCGTGACAGATGTGAAATTGCCACCTCTGTGACACTGGTAAATCGAATATAATTGTTTGAAAACATTGACAGAGACATTTTTAAAGATTTGTAAGCAGGCACGTGCAGAGGTGGGGGCTTTTGTTTTGTCGACTTGCAAAACTCACTGCGTGCGGACAGCTCAACATAGAAGACTGTTACGCCAGTTTCACAACGCATGAGCGGCACGTGCGCAGCGCGGCTATTTTTCCAGCGTGCATGTTCGCAACCATGACTTACACCGGGAGCAGAGCAGCGCGTCAGTGTCAAGCAGGAGCGGTGTGTGAGGCGCAAGGGTATGTTTTTTTCTGCGCACATGCTCAGATTGCTTTTTGAATAAACTACACTGCTTTTACCAGCATTGGTTCGGTTGCACATAGAGAATAATGTCTTTATTTCGGAATTACGACTTTTAATAAATACACTTTGGTATATGAAGTGAATTACAAGTCAAAGCATTTACTGGGCACTGGTGATTTTTACTGGGGCACGTGCCCCAGTAAATGGGGTCTAGCGATGCCCCTGGGTTTAGCTACATAGGTAAAAACTAAGCCAAGGCTGACATTGGCATGGAATTGCTCTTATGTAATAGTTTAACATGGCTTTTTTTTCAATGATGTTTCATTTACTATCAGCATGACACTACTATGGACAATCGTTTTGGGAATCATCCTGACTGGACATCTGTGTGGAGGTCAAGAAGAGCTGCTAGAGGACAGTTTAGAGACAGCAGTGGATGAAGTGGCCACTGAGGGAACAGAGGAGCTTGAAGAACCTGAGGAAATGGGGTTAGATCTCAGTCCACCTGATGATAGACAACCCTGTGCCATGTGGATGGGCGGTGTTCCTGGCACACCTGGGCACAGTGGAAAACCTGGAAGAGACGGCAGAGATGGGCGTGATGGACCAAGGGGCGAGAAAGGAGATCAAGGTTAGGCTTACTTATTTACGTACTCCCAGGACCGTTTATATTGAAGTTGATTTTTAGCCGCATCATATTGGTGTTTCGTATCTCATTTTTACTAGGTGGGTCCCCCAACCTTGAGGACCAGGAGATATACACATACAATACAGACAATTTATCTTATCCAATTAAACTAAAACGCATGTCTTTAGACTGTGGGGGAAACTGGAGCACCCAGAGGAAACCCACGCCAACACGAGGAGAACATGCAAACTCCACACAGAAATGCCAACTGACCCAGCCGGGGCTCGAACCAGCGAGCTTATTGCCTTATTGCTTATTGCCCACTGCGCCGCCGTGCCGTCCAAAGATTAGACTAAACGCTCAAATTTATTGAAGATTTGTCTGAAACAATAGAGCGTCTCTGTTTTTTGTCAAGTGGCATCTACAGCGGGTAAAATACGTCTTGAACATCTTGATATTTTTCCTGGTAAATATAATTCTAAATGTGCTGTTGACATATAATTGATTCAGATTTTGGTAAAATGCAAACAATCCAAACATACATATAATAATAATTCAGAAAAAAATGGGTGGCGGCATGGTGGCTCAGTGGTTAGCACTGTCACCTCACAGCAAGAAGGTTACTGGTTCAAGTCTTGGCATTTCTGTGTGGGGTTTGCATGTTCTCCTTGTGTTCGTGTGGATTTCCTTCACAGGCCAAAGACATTTGGTATAAGTAAATTGAATAAACTAAATTGGCCCTAGTGTATGAGTGTGTGTGTGTGAATGAGAGAATGTATGGGTGTATGATGCTGGGTTGTGGCTGGAAGTGCATCTGCTTTGTAAAACATATGCCAGGATAGTTGGAATTTGAGCTTAGGTAGATCTCGAGAACCCCCCTGCTGTTTGTAGCTAATGACCAACTAGGAATTGCTATGAAGAGATAACTACTGACTAGGAGCACATCTATGGTGCCAATTTGGATTAGTCAGTTAACTTAAGTTGCATGTCTTTAGATGGTGGGAGGAAACCGGGGGACCCGGGGGAAACCCACACGAGCACGGGAAGAACTCCACACAACAACGTCGACTGGCTTTGTAAGGACTAGAACCAGTGACGTTCTTGCTGTGAGGCAACACTGTTAACCACTTAGCCACCATGCCGCCCAATCTAGGAAAGGATGAGGAGTAGAAGTGGAAGGGGGGTTCTTCAAAACGAAAATTACTGGGGTATGAAACTTTGGTTATTTATGGTGATTTAGGAAACGTTTGATTGGTGAACCATGCATTGGCTAATGCAGGACCAGCCGTGGTCAATCATAAGCATGTGATCCTCTCGAAATCAGTTTGTAAATAAGCTTCACTTATCGACTTAACAACCTCCCGCTACCAGCAGCTTACATTTCTGAGACGTGAAAAAACAGACTGCTATGATTGTTTCAGATTGATTCAGAATCTCCCTCCTGCACAAACTGCCACAGACCTCAAAAAGATTGTAATTCTTGAAACAAAGTTACTTGCGATCCGACCAGAACCGCCGAATCACTCAGGTGCAATGTATATGCCGAACAGCAATCCCAGTTGTGCGTAATGTTTCTGTACTACTTGTAGGTGAAGCAGGTGAGAAAGGAGACCCTGGAGAGAAGGGAGACACTGGCAATGCAGGACCAAGAGGCTTTCCTGGCAACCCAGGCCTAAAAGGGGCTCGTGGCGAAAGTGCCTTGTCCTACCATTCAGCTTTCAGTGTAGGACTCAGTGAGATTGTTTCCGCCACGAACGTGCCAATCCGCTTCAAACAAGTTCTTCTACAACGACCAGCACCACTATGATGATGTTTCCGGAAAGTTTCGCTGTGTCCTGTCTGGAGTCTACTTCTTCACGTACCATCTGACCGTCTACACTAAAGATGCCAAGGTCAGTCTCTACAAGAACGACAAGGCCATCATGTTCACCTACGACCAGTACCTGGAGACTAATGTGGACCAGGCGTCTGGCTCTGTGATCTTGCGTTTGGAGGCAGGAGATGAAGTGTGGCTGCAGGTTTATGGAGACGAGACGGTTGGAGGAGTGTATGCGGATAATACCAATGACTCCACCTTCTCTGGTTTCCTCCTGTATCCTGCTAGTCCCGATACTGCAGAGAGACGCTGATGAAGTTTTTTTGTAAAATTATAAATTATTTGGCTATTTTCAGCTGTAGTCATAATGGCTAAAAGCATCCTTCACTGTAATAAATGCTGGGTTACACACAATCGATTTGTGTTGGGACAACATGTAGGAATTAAGGTAACTCAACAGTTTTTACAAATTTAGGTGGATTAAGTTGTCGTCCCACCCCCACCCCCAAACAAAAAACAAAGTTTAGTTGTTTCAGCTTATTTTATATAGTTTGAACAAATGGCAAACATAATATTGTAAGTGATGCATGAAATTAGATTTGTTTTGTGTGTGTGTAATGATATTAGAGCTTCAAGAATGTTTTTTTTTTCCTCCACTGGGAAGATTTTGTCGTAATAATGCAAATGTTAACTTTAAGTTTTCATGATAACTACATGACAAACTGCTGTAAATTGTTATTGTTATACAGTGGTGTAAAGTAACTAATTACAAATACTCAAATTACTGTAATTGAGTAGTTTTTCTTAGAAATTGTAATTTACTAAATAGTTTTAACATTGTGTACTTTTTCTTTCCCTTGAGTACATTGTTAATGCAGTATTAGTACTTTTACTCCACTGTTTCCTTCAACCTGCAGTCACTACTTTATTTTTTTCTTGTCTATGGTGATTAGAAAAATCGCACATAGAAGGTAAATCGCCTCATAATGAACTACCCCAAGACACGGGTGATTTATAATTGCAGCAAACTGTTTGGAAGCATTAAAAGTGTCCAAGAAGATGTCAGAATTCTTTACACGTAATAACCCAGAGACTGTTTAGATGCATGTCACTGATGAGAAGATGACAGATGTTTACTGTATGATGACCGAAATGGCCTTAAACACAACAGGCACAAGACGTCAACATGACGCCAGATTGACAATGTACCCCAACGACATGGGGATGTTGCATTTTCTTTGGAAATGAAAATTGGGTTGACATCAGAACCCAAGGTCAGTCTGACGTCAGTGTCCAACGTCCAACCTAAAATCAACCAAATATCAATGTCAAATGATGTTACAGCTTGACGTTGTCTGGACGTTACCACTATGACGTCTATCAGCCGTTAGATTTTGGTTGCCATACCTGACGACTAAATGTCAGCATTTGATGTCAATATGATGTTGGTTTAGGATGTTGGCTTGATGTTGGATTTTGGTCACTTTTTAACACAACCTAAATCAACCAAATATCAACCACATTTGACATCGTTATTGGACATCAAAATAACGTTGTCCTTAGATGTTGGCTAGACTTGAATTTTGGTCACCCGACATCACAACCTAAATCTTACCTAATATTAACGTCTTATGGCGTTGTGTGCCTGCTGATGAATAACTAAATGCACTACAGAATGTTACGTTTACACACATCCACAAATTACATGTAAATGCATCAGCTTTTTACAGTGTAATACTACTCACTACTCTTGAGTACTTTTGAAAGGTCTACTTTTTACTCATACTTTGAGTAATATTTACAACAGATACTTTGACTCTACTTGCACTACATTTTTAGTCAAGAAGTAGTACTTTTACTTAAGTGTGATTTTTCAGTACTCTTTCCACCACTGTTGTTAAATGAAGTAAATGCATAGATTAAGCTACAGTTCTGGGTTACTTTTAAAAAAAAAGAAGTGTACTTAAAACAACTTTTTAATTAATTTGCTGAATTTACTTCAGGTATTTCTCAGAAATATTTATACTTGATTTATACTGAAAGAAAAAGTATTTGTATGTTTGGCCTATACTTGTTCATTGACATATACAGTTGAAACCAGAAGTTTACATACACTCTAAAAAAAGAAACATAACCATTTTTTTTAAAAATGTCTGACGGTAAATCATACTAAATGTCTACTAGTTTAGGTCCGTTAGGATTACCTAAATGATTTACATTTTCTAAATGGCAGAATAATGAGAGAATTTTTACAAAAGTTTACATACATTTCCTTGGTATTTTTTTAGCTTTGCTTTTAAACTGTATAACTTTAGTCAAATGTTTTGGGCATCCTTCCACAAGCTTCTCACAATAGTTTGCAGGAATTTTGGCCCATTCCTCCTGACAGAATTGGTGTAACTGAGTCAGATTTGTAGGCTGTCTTGCTCGCACAAGCTTTTTCAACTCTGCCCACAAATTTTCTATAGGATTGAGTTCAGGGCTTTGTGATGGCCACTCCAAAACATTTACTCTGTTGTCCTTAAAGCACATTTTACCTAATTTGACATTTTACCTAATAACTGTTGCTTCAGTATTTCTACATAATGTTCTTTCTTTATGATGCCATCTATGCTGTGAAGTGGACCAGTCCCTCCTGCAGCAAAACAGCCCCACAACATGATGCTGCCGCCCCCATACTTCACAGTTGGGATGGTGTTCCTAAGCTTGTAAGGTTTCCTCTTTGTCCCCCAAATGTAACACTGGTCATTATGGCCAAACAGTTCAATCTTAGTTCCATCAGACCACAGGACATCTCTCCAAACATTATTCATTTTCCCAGTGTAATTTAGCAAATTATAACCTGGCTTTATAGTTGATTCTGGCTTGTTGATTTTCCCTTGTTGTCACACAAGGAAGCAGAGGTTTTCCTTAAATACTATTCTACAGTTGTGCCTTCAATTAACTCAACTGTTGTCAATTAGCCAATCAGAAACTTCCAAAACTTTGACACCATCATCTGAGCTTTTTCAGAGGCATAATAATCTTATTGTATGTAAACTTGACTTTCAAGAAAAGTTATAACAATTTCTCAAAAAATCTCTCTGTCATTATTCTACTATTAAGCACAACAGAAACAAATTTGATAATCCTCACTGACCTGAAAGAGAAAAGTTTAGTCACATTAACATCTTTTTTTAAAATGGTTATGTGCCTTTTTATACAGTGTATGTAAACTTCTGGTTTCAACTGTACTTATAAGTATAATTACATATTCTAAGTATACTTGGTTTGTATGTGTTTTTACTCTTTTGATTGAGTGAATTGAATATTGAATAAATTAAGCCTACTGAATATTTTTCTCCACATAATATGATATACTCAAAGATAAGGCTTTTTGAGTAAAATTATGCTCACAACAGTTACTACACCAATTGCACTCTTTGACTTCCAACTATCTATAATGAAATAAAATGCTAAGTACACTTAAATTAACAATTGAGAGCTACTAGTTAATTACACTAATAGAACCCTTGCAAGTACACTTGTATTGTAACACTAAAAATTGACCAGTAAACATACACTATAGTTGACCACTTGTCATTCTTCCTTTACAAATTATTAACTACAAGTATTATAAAAAGTAAACTACTAGTATATTTATAAGTATACAAATGACTATTTACTTGTAAACAGTGGTGGAAAGAGTACTGAAAAATCATACTCAAGTAAAAGTGCCATTACTTGCCTAAAAATGTAGTGCAAGTAGAGTAAAGGTATCTGTGGTAAATATTACTCAAAGTATGAGTAAAAAGTAGCCCTTTCAAAAGTACTCAAGAGTAGTGAGTATTATGCTGTCAAAAGCTGATATGTTTACATGTAATTTGTGCATGTGTGTGTAAACGTAACATTCTGTAGTGCATTTAGTTATTGCTCAGCAGGCACACAACATCATAAGACGTTAATATTAGGTTAGATTTAGGTTGTAATGTCAGGTGACCAAAATAATTGTCAAGCCAGCAGCTAAGGAGAATGTTATTTTGTTGTCCAATAATGACATCAAATGACGTTGATATTTGGTTGATTTTAGGTTGTTAGAAAGTGACCAAAATAGGGTAATAAGGCACGTTTTTACGCAGCAAGTGCCCTTGCGGATGGCCGCAACCCATCTCTGGGAAACATCCACACACACTCATTCACACTCACACACTACGGACAATTTAGCCTACCCAATTCACCTGTACCACATGTCTTAGGACTGTGGCACCCGGAGGAAACCCACGCGAACGCAGGGAGAACATGCAAACTCCACACAGAAACGCCAACAGACCCAGCCGAGGCTCGAACCAGTGACCTTCTTGCTGTGAGGCGACAGCACTACCTACTGCGTTGCCTTTCTGTTAAACATAATTTTGTTTAATTATGTATATGTTAGTATACTTAGTGTACTACATGAAGTATATTTAAATAAGTTTAAGATTACTTTTAAAATGCACATTAAGTATGCTTCTTTTGTTTTAATGTACTCAGTTTTGTAATAACTGTGATAAGTATACAGCTGTACTGCTCTTCCAGCAATGAATGTATTGTCAAATGTCTTGCATTGGACACTGTCCAGCTCCAACAGTTGTTGCACAGTATGGCCTAATTTTATGAGTCTATTTTTAGTCTAATTGATAGACACCGGAGAGCAACAAGATCTCTTTTTAAGACCCGTCTCAGATTTGTTAGGTGACTGTAATGCTTAAGCAGAAGCAGAATATTGGAAGCAGAATTTACCCATATTTCATTCATTCATTTTCTTTTCGGCTTAGTCCCTTTATTAATCTGGGGTCGCCTCAGCGGAATGAACCGCCAACTTATCCAGCATATGTTTTACGGAGCGGATGCCCTTCCAGCTGCAACCCATCACTGGGAAACACCCATAAACTTAAGTTCACACACATACACTACGGACAATTTAGCTTACCCAATTCACCAATAGCGCATGTGTTTGGACTGTGGGGGAAACTGAAGCACCCGGAGGAAACCCACGTGAACACGAGGAGAACATGCAAACTCCACACAGAAATGTCAACTGACCCAGCCGAGACTCGAACCAGCGACCTTCTTGCTGTGAGGCGACAGCACTACCCACTGCGCCACCATGCCGCCATAATTCCCCAAATGACTCATACAAAGAAGAGCTATCCTGAGTTTACTGGCAAAACTTTCTATGCAATTACAATAAGAGCAATGAATATTTTTTTAATTTTAAAGCTTCAGACTTCTACTGCGCACTACCTGACAAAGGTCTTTTTGTGGATCAGGTTGTAAGAGCAAAAAATAATAACTTGACTTCTAGTTGATCATTTGGAAAAGTGGCAGAAGGTAGATTTTTCTGATGAATCATCTGTTGAACTGCATCCCAATCATCACAAATACTGCAAAAGACCTAATGGAACCCGCATGGACCCAAGATACTCATAGAAATCAGTCAAGTTTGGTGAAGAAATAATCATGGTTTGGGGTTACTTTCAGTATGGGGGCGTGCGAGAGATCTGCAGAGTGGATGGCAACATCAACAGCCTGAGGTATCAAGACATTTGTGCTGCCCATTACATTACAAACCACAGGAGAGGGCAAATTCTTCAGCAGGATAGCGCTCCTTCTCATACTTCAGCCTCCACATCAAAGCTCCTGAAAGCAAAGAAGGTCAAGGTGCTCCAGGATTGGCCAGCCCAGCCACCAGAAATGAACATTGTTGAGCATGTCTGGGGTAAGATGAAGGAGAAAGCGTTGAAGATAAATCTAAAGAATCTTGATGGGAGTCCTGCAAGAACGCTTTCTTTGCCATTCCAGATGTCTCTATTAATAAGTGATTTGAGTCATTGCAGAGATGTATGGATGCAGTCCTCCAAGCTCATGGGAGTCATACACAATATTCATTCTTTTTTCCACTGCAGCATGACTTTATATTCTATACTGTACATTATTTCTAAGTGACAAGACTGTCGTCTAAGCAAAGTCAGACCTTACTGTCCTAATTAAATAATTAAAAATCAAGCCATGATCATATTTTATTGTGGTAAAATAAGTGTAATCTAGAAGCCTTTGCCTTTCATATCAGCCACTTTTGATACCAAATGATGAACTACAAGTCAAGGTATGATTTGTTGTTCTTAAAACTTGGATAGGTGACAAGACTTCTGTCAGGTAGTGTATATATGGTATAATTTAGAACCCTTACCATCCCCTAGACCTACACATTTTTACATTTTTACATACAGTGGAGCTCCAAAATACAGAATAACTTTTAATTTCCTTCAGTTTGTGGTCACTGCTTATTCCTATTTTGTTATACTAAGAGGAGTACAGGAGCAGTTCAAATATTAATATATTCTGAAGCACATTAAAAAAAAAATATTATTTGTGAAATTATGTTTTTCTACTATGGTAGTCAGTGGGTGCCAGCAAACACCATTCTTCAAAATATCTTCTTTTGTGTTCAACATTTAAATAATTCTAATAATTTAAAGGTTTCAAATAAAACATTTACCAAGGGTGCGCTCTAAAAATGCTGAGTTATTTCTTGGACAAACCCAACTACTGGGTTAGATCCAACATTTGGCTTTGCATTTTACCCATTTTTTGGGTTGAAATAACCCAGCATTTCTACACTGTAAAAAATTATATCATCAATTAGTCATGACATCATGTTTTTAGTTCATTGTAACTTATCAAACTAAGTTAATAGTGTTCTAACTTAATTTTATAAGTTACACAAGCTGTTTTAAGTCAGTTTAGCGTAATATAAGTTCAATGGAGTCATAAAGGTTCATTTGATTCATCTTAAAACTTTAAGGCAACCAGGATTTTTTTAGTGTATACACCGCGTTCCAAATTATTATGCAAATGATATATTTATCTGGTTTTCATAATTAGTCAATGCAAATGACAGTCAGTATAATTTTCAAGTAATCAACCATTAGGGTATAATTCAAATTTTATTGAACAAACCTCTTAATGATAACAGCATTTATTTTAAAAAATAAAAAACTGAAAATGCACTGTTCCAAATTATTATGCACAACAGAGTTAAAACATTTTATAGGTTGTAAAGAACTGAAAACAGGCATTTGCTGAATTTGCAGCATTAGGTGGTCATATTTACTGAAGTCAAAAGCTAGTTCAATGGAAAACATCCTAACAAGGCAAGTTACATCTTAACATAGGACCCCTTCTTTGATATCACCTTCACAATTCTTGCATCCATTGAACTTGTGAGTTTTTGGAGAGTTTCCGCTTGAATCTGTTTGCAGGATGTCAGAATAGCCTCCCAAAGCTGCTGTTTTGATGTAAACTGCCTCCCTCCCTCATAGATCTTTTGCTTGAGGATGCTCCAAAGGTTCTCAATAGGGTTGAGGTCAGGGGAGGATGGTGGCCACACCATGAGTTTCTCATCTTTTATGCCCATAGCAGCCAATGACACAGAGGTATTCTTTGCAGCATGAGATGGTGCATTGTCATGCATAAAGATGATTTTGCTACAGAAGGCACGGTTCTTCTTTTTGTACCATGGAAGAAAGTGGTCAGTCAGAAACTCTACATACTTTGCAGAGGTCATTTTCACACCTTCAGGGACCCTAAAGGGGCCTACCAGCTCTCTCCCCATGATTCCAGCCCAAAACATGACTCCGCCACCTCCTTGTTGACGTCGCAGCCTTGTTGGAACATGGTGGCCATCCACCAACCATCCACTACTCCATCCATCTGGGCCATCCAGGGTTGCATGACACTCATCAGTAAACAAGACTGTTTGAAAATTAGTCTTCATGTATTTCTGGGCCCACTGCAACCTTTTCTGCTTGTGAGCATTGGTTAGAGGTGGCCGAATAGTAGGTTTACGCACAACCGCAAGCCTCTGGAGGATCCTACACCTTGAGGTTCGTGGGACCCCAGAGGCACCAGCAGCTTCAAATACTTGTTTGCTGCTTTGTAATGGCATTTTAGCAGCTGCTCTCTTAATCCAATGAATTTGTCTGGCAGAAACCTTCCTCATTCTGCCTTTGTCTGCACGAACCCGTCTGTGCTCAGAATCAGCCACAAATTTCTTCACAGTACGATGATCACGCTTAAGTTTTCATGAAATATCCAATGTTTTCATACCTTCTCCAAGGCATTGCACTATTTGACGCTTTTCGCCAGCAGAAAGATCCTTTTTCTTTCCCATATTGCTTGAAACATGTGGCCTGCTTAATAATGTGGAACGCCCTTTTTAAGTACTTTTCCTTTAATTGGGCTCATCTAGCAAACTCGTTATCACAGGTGTCTGAGATTCATTTGAGTGATCCAAAGAGCCCTAAGACACAATACCATCAATGAGTTTAATTGAAAAACAAAAAAAAATTGTGTTTATAACACTTACATTCAGTTTGCATAATAATTTGGAACGCGGTGTACTGTGCTTTTATATTAGTAGCGAGCACTGTATACCTGTATTTCAGTGTAAGTACACATATTTTACTGAAGATGGCAGCACAGGTCTGTTTTGGATTTGGCCTAATGGGCCATTTCAAGTTTGTCCGGTTATCATGGGCAAATGAGCCCCTCTGCTGGTGTTTATACTAACTACACAATTTTGTCTGAAAAAAAAGCCTATTTCTCAATATAGATAACTGTTAAAAAAGTGAAATTAATATGAATTGTGACTTACATATATAATAATAATGTGTTATATGCTTAATGAAAAGAAAGAAAGAACGTTTTTTGGTAATCCTCTTCCTGTCTGTATACTTTGTGTTTCAGTCCCATACAAAACGGTTTTGTTTTTTGTTTTTTTATTCAGGTTCACCAATATTAATCTGTCAACTACACTCTATGGTTTATTTGGCAGACAAAATGGCATATAGTTGAAGACAAAATGGTAACACTTTATTATGATGGTTCCTATTGCACATTTTGTTGACTTTGCAACTACATGCCAATTACTGCTCATTTAAGTAGTAGTAGACTGTCTGCTTAATATCTGTTGATACTGCTCCTTCAACAGACTATAAGAAACTTGGCACGTACATGTCAACTAATACTAACCCCAACCAGTGTTACTTTAGTTGATGAAAAATTATCGTCATCATTTTCGTGACGAACAAGCTTCCCCTACTGAAAAAAACAGCTTAAACCAGGCTGGTTGGCTGGTTTTAGCTAGTCAACCAGACTGGTTTTAGAGAGGTTTTGGCCACTTCAAGGCTGGTTTCCAGCAATTTCCAGCCTGGTCTTAGCTGGTCAGGCTGGGAGATGACCAGCTAAAACTAGCTTGACCAGCCTAGCCAGGCTGGGAGCCCAGCCAAAACCAGCTCTGTCCAGTTTAAACCAGGCTGGTCAAGCTGGTTTTAGCTGGTCATTTTCCAGCCTGACCAGCTAAGACTAGGCTGGAAATAGCTGGAAACCAGCCTCTAAGTGGCCAAAACCCCTCTAAAACCAGGCTGGTCAACCAGCTAAAACCAGCCAACCAGCTTAGGCTGGTTTAAGCTGTTTTTTTAGCAGGGTCTATCGACGAATACTAGACGAAAACTAAATGAAAATTAAGTGATGATGATGACAACTTTTATATACTGACTTTTTCGTTGACTAATAAAAACGAGACGAGAATGTGATTGAGGGACGTTTTGGGGAAAATCAATCAGAATTAATCTTGATGTGTGATGCATGACGTGCACACACACACACACACATTTGAAAAGTATCCGATCCACAGTAGACGAGACACGATTACATCACCCTCCATAGGGGCGTCTGTCTGATTATGAAATCAATATTGGTTTACATTACCGTGAAATATCAAAGTAACTTATGTACTAACTTTAACGTTTTAATTCGCTCTCCTTGACAGTACAGTGCATCTTTTAGACTAAATAAAGTAAGTTAGACTAACGTTATCTCGAATAAAATATTGGCAAACTTCTCATCTACTCATAAATATGGAATTAAAAGCTAAAACTTTTATAAACAAGAGCTTAGTAGCCTAATGCTATTGTTACCTCTGCTAAGATGCTAATGGACTATTTCCAAAGACACAATTACGTCTTTATAAAATAAATATTCAACAGAAATATGTCAATACTAGTAAGA